>JAPCYS010003739.1:0-22050 GCA_028641055.1 Alopecurus myosuroides | reverse complement strand
TGGATCTAATTGCTGTTTTTGTGGTCGTTCTATGAGATTGATCGGTTTTGTGCAAGTTTGATTGGATCAATCGTACTTGGGGGTTAATGGATGATCTAGTTTCCATGATCATATTGCTAAGGTCGTGCAACAAGTTACCCCTACCGGCCGGTTTCCGCCATCGGGGTATACAGTGACACATAAATCCAGTTGCGGTGATCGAAGATCAACGAGTTTGGTCGAATCGGAATATGGATCAGATTTGGGACCTCATGGAAAAATCCTGTGCCTTTTTTCCTATACTCATATGATTCCACTTGACAGGGCAAGTGAATCCTACACAATTCCTATTGGTTTATTTTTCCTACCCTATGAATCAAAGGAGGTCTAAGGGTCCATTTGTTTGGGGTCCAAAGAGCTGCTCCAACAGCTTCCATCCTGTGAAAACTGGAGCCCAAACAAACAACAAAATTTGGGCCGGCTCCACGCAGCAGCTCCGGTGGAGCGCTCCACAAAATTAGACTGCAGTCTCGAATCTGGTCAATCGATGCTTCTACCAGCCGGAGCCAGCTCCAAATGCAAATATGACTGGTTTACCCTCCCACCAATTTCCATATTACGTACAATTGCCACCGAACCGTTTTTTCCTATTTTACTTCTCAGCCTGACCGAGCACTACACAGCCCACGCATCGAGCAGACCTGGGTTCGTCGTGCTCCAGACCGCGCCGCCACCGGCTCGAGTTCCGGCCGCCGGCGCATCCGAGCTCGTCCACTCCGGCCGGCGCATCCAAGCTCCTCCACCCGAGCGCATCCGTGCTGCTCTACCCTGGCCGGTGCATCCGAGCTCCTCCACCCGGGCGTTTCCGAGCTCCTCCTGCTTCCGTTCCCCGGCGCATCAGACTGGAAGAAAAATTAGCCTGAATTAATGGTTCAGATGTGCTGCACCTCCGTCTGCATGGAAATAATAGTCACACGAAATGTTAAAACTACCAAACATCTATGAATGGTTAGATCAATTTAAACTAGTTCCTATCGCAGCAGTAAAAAATATATGGTAGAGGAGATCAATAGTATGCATGTGGATTCTTCACTCTACACGATAGGTATCTGAATTATGGAAAAAAAAGATATATCGTCAGCTGCAAAAAAATATAGCTGTCAAAGTTGTTTACACTTATAATAGGACAGTCACACTTAAGCTTACTCTACAACACTACAGGGACATTCGGGTCATTTCAACATGTTCTGGATGCAGCTGCAACTGTATCAGCCGACAAAACAAACATACATCAGATGACTCCAACCTTTCAGCCACAGCTGGCAGCTACCGCTGATTCTGGCAGCTGCAGCCCAAACAAACACAACCTAAGTCTTTACGCTGGGAGCTGAGGGAGGATTCTCAGCCCATCCACGTCGATGTACCTTTTCACTTTAGCCCCTCATTTTTTGACGAATCAGCTTCCACTCCATGGTCTGCCCAACCCCACCCAAGAAAAAAAATTCCGTTGACGAGCGAACAGATTTCTCCCCGACCGGGTTCCATCAGCCGCCGCGGCTCACTCCGGCCATGGCGCAACGCTCATTCCGGCCATGGCGCACTGCCTCCAACCATTGTACTTCAAAATGGTCGGTGTTGCCACTGCTCTCTCCGGCTTCCAGTGCTAGTGCCCATGCTCTCCCTGAATCGGATTCATGCACGAGTTGCGGAGCAGAGAAGTCGACCTCGCCGGAGGCCAAGGCTAGAGTTGCGGCGGCCGAGCGAGTGGCGCGGTGAGCGGGATATGGTCAACATCCCTGGCGAAGCACGCGGCCTCGCCCGGACTCCCACCGCCTCCGCCCCCGCCTCCGTGTCCCATCCACCACACCATCCAAAAACATCTACCCAGATCCAAGTGGAGTTGCTGAGCACCATGGGAGGAGGCCGGCGCTGCATGAAGGCTCGCGGGGCGACGAAGGGGTCGGGCTTGTGTCTCCAGCGCGCACTGCCACGTCCAACTGGAGCACGCGGAGGAGGCGCCGCTGGTCTCGGCCGGACTCCGGAGGAGGGTCTGGGTGTAGCCTCCAACACCCACCACCACGGCTAGGTCTTCCTTTCCCGTGCTACGATGATGGAAGACTCGCGTGGAGGACGACGATAGGACACCCCGTCATGCCAACAGAGCGCGACCACCAAGGCACCAACGACCATGGTGCCGCGCTGTTCATGGCCATCGTAGGCGTCCTTGGTTCGGATGTGGACAGGGAGGGGACGATATGGGCCTTGATCCGAGGACCCTCCTTTGATCTGCTCATTTTATTTGTTTTTATCACTTAAAAAGATCCACCTACCCTGGAAGTGTGGAAACAGTAGTGACTATGGTCTATGGAAGATTCAAAGGTTTTGTTACCTTCCATTCATCGCTTCATGGTTTTGACTATGGTACAAGCCACTCCTTTTCCTTGATGCAGCATCTCCGAAACTGAAATAAGTTGTGGAAGTTACCACGTGCTACTTCAGTCGATGGATAAAGCGATGTGATCCCAGCTGCATTCATTGTAGTGGTCGACGAGAACCATGAGCATTGCCACTGGTTCCTTTGAGCAAATAAAATTTTCACCGTCACCCTCACAGTCAACATGGATACTTCATGGACTTTTTTACAGAACAATTTAAGATGCAATTGGACGGTTCGTGTACTGAAGAAGTAAGAGATGCTAAGATTGTTTGGGAATAATCAGTGAATCAACTAGTCGGCTAATGCGACGAAGCAGGTCAGCGAGGCCGTGCAGTGGACAACTACAGTCCTGCCAACACTACGTATGCAAGTGAGTCTTCATCATTATATTCCCTGCTTTGTGTTATAGGTCGTCGAGTAAACTCATAAAAAAGTCCCAAAAATTGCTTATGTATGATGTATAGAAAAAGAAAAGGCTATGCACTTATGTAAGTCTACCATCAATAATATTCTTGGCCAGAACAGTTCTTTGAATCCAGCAAGAAAGCTCCACAAGTTGTCTTGATGCATAACACAAAGGCTCATCAGTTTTTTAGGTCTACCAGCAGTAACATTCTTGACCGGACAATGAGCTGAACAAATGGTAGGAGATATGATCTGCATCGCCTAAGCGACAACACCATATCCCGGCAGTCTGCTACGTTTCGTGCATCATCAACTCAAATATCGGACGAGTACACTTTCATGTCTGCTCACTTATGTTACATGGGGATTTACATATGTATTTTCATGTTACCTTATCTAATATTTAGTAATTGCAGTATTACCCAGTTAAATTAGTTGAATTTTCTCATAGAGTGGGTTTGAATGTGGTGTGTTGTTTCTTTATATTACGTGCTAAATCTCATATTATGTTCAACGTATATCTAACCATCTGGTAGCCATAGGAACCACGATGGTGGCCTAATCGTGTGTTCTCAAGAATTGCAATGAGCTTATTGGACTGTTTGATATGATTGAAGAATTCAGAGAGCTAACAGTATGGGAAAAGAATGGCAGAGAAATCATTAAAGAACACCTTTTCCTATTACTTAAAAGTCAGAAGGTTTATTGGAAACAAAGAGCTACTATTAGATGGGCAAATTTTGGAGAGGCTAACACACATTTTTTTCATATTAAAGCCACAATTAAATATAGAAGAAATTTCATTTCATCCATTCAAGATGAAGCTGGACTTATACATGAGGAACATACAGCAAAAGCAGCAATTTTGGAGAGAGCTTTCAAGGAAAGATTGGGTACCTCCATCAGTTGTAATGATGATTTTCATTTGTTATCTCTCATTGAAAGAATTGAGGGACTGGATGAACTGGAATATCCTTTTACTAAAGAAGAGATTGATGATGTTATCAAGCAACTTCCATCTGACAAAACTCCACGGCCTGATGGTTTCAACACAAACTTCATTAAAGCATGCTGGTCTATTATTGCTGAAGATTTCTATAACCTGATTGAGGATTTTTTCCATGGGAGAGTTAACCTACAAAGCATCAACAACTCATACATTACACTTATCCCTAAGACTGACAATCCTACTCAAGCTGCTCACTACAGACCCATCTCCCTATTAAACTGCTCTATCAAGATTATTACAAAACTCCTGGCAAACAGGCTACAAAAAACCATGCACAGGCTCATACATGAAAATCAGTATGGATTTCTTAAAGCCAAATCTATTCAAGACTGTATGCCATGGATATATGAATATATTCATAGATGCACCCAAGTTCCACAAGAATCTATCATATTGAAACTGGACTTTGAGAAAGCTTTTGACTTACTGGACCATAGAGCTATTATTGAAATCCTGAAGGCTAAGGGTTTTGGCTATAGATGGATCAGATGGATCCAGATGATATACTCAACAGGTTTCTCTTCTGTTTTATTGAATGGTGTACCTGGTAAACAATTTAGATGCAAGAGAGGTGTCAGACAAGGTGATCCTCTATCTCCATTGATATTTGTGATTGTTGTGGACCTATTGCAAGATGTGCTTAATGAAGCAATGAGCAACCAACTTATTCAACCTGTCTTCACATCTATGGCATGTCCAGATTTTCCTCTGCTTCAATATGCTGATGATACTATTATCCTCATGAGAGCTAATTCTACTCAGGTGCAACATATTAAAAGCCTGTTATATCATTTGAATCTTTCACTGGTTGAAGATCAATTATCAGAAGTCAAGATTAATCCCACTCAAAGCAAGTATGGAGATATGCTACCACTTACAGAATATTATGGGATGTTACATTGAGCATATGCCTATTAATTATCTTGGACTCCCCTTATCCATTGATAGACCCAAAGTGGATGACTACTGGCCTCTGATTAAGAGAGTACATGATAGGCTCAATGGTTGCACCTCTTTCTTATCTTATGGAGAAAAACTGATTCTGATCAAAGCAGTTTTTACATCACTCCCTATGTTCTACATGAGCACTCTGCAACTACCTAAAACTGTCTTAGACCATATCAACAAGATTATTAAACACTGCTTCTGGAGAAAATATGGTATGGAGGATAAAGGATCTGCACTCATATCATGGGATAAAGTTACCAAACCTCAGAAGCAGGGAGGACTGGGTATTATTAACCTTGGAATACAGAATAAAGCTCTGCTTATGAAGAATATCCATAAATTCCTCAACCAGGAAAATCTGCCATGGATCAAGTTAATCACTGAAAATCACTACACTAACAATTTGATTGAACATAAAAAGGTGGGATCCTTTTGGTGGAAAAGCATGGTAGCTCTTATTCCTGCATATAAAGATATTGCAGTATGTAAGATTGGAGAGGGTAAGACTATTTCATTTTGGGCAGACAAATGGTGTGATTCCCCATGCTATGTGGAGTTCCCACAACTCCATTCCTTCTGCAGTACAACAAATCTCTCAGTTAAGGATTTTTTAACTACAACTGATATTTCTGATCACTTCCAACTCCCATTGTCAAACCAAGCACACCTACAACTCATTCAACTTCAGCAACTTATTCAAGGAATTCATCTCTCTGAAGACACTGACATATGGTCATTAAAAGGAAATAAGAAATCTTTTTTGGTATCTGCTGCCTATAAGAAACTCAGTATGGGTCCTACTGCACATGATCTTTTGCTTAGAACATGGAAAAATGCAACTATATTAAGACATAAGATCTTCTTCTGGCTGCTCCTACATGATAGACTCAATTCCAGAAATCTCCTACAGAGGAAAAATATGCATCTCCAGAGTTATGACTGTGAATGCTGTCAGGAGTACATGGAAGAAACATTATTGCATCTTTTTTTCGACTGTCCTTTTGCTATCAGTTGTTGGAATACTTTTGGTATTAACAGAAAGAGGGGATATGATGAAGTCATGCTTCTTTCACAAATCATACCCCAAGAATTTGCACTTGAAGTGATTATTATGGGCTGTTGGAACATTTGCAGAATTAGAAATGATAAGATCTTCAACAATGTTACGCCCTGTCAGAATAGATGGAAGATTCAGTTGAGCCAAGACCTTCAGATTGTCAACATTCGGATTAAACCAAGATACACTGTCTCCTTAAAGAACTGGATTGCTTCAGTTCTTGTTTCTTAAGTTAGTATTTACTTTTTATTGATGTTAGAGAAAACCGGAATCGGTTGATTTTTAGGGGTTTTGGACGCTTGTATATATTTTATTAATACATACCGTAGAACAATTTGTTCTACGGTCCTTTGCCTCTAAAAAAACTGGACACTAACCCGTATACACTGCCCACATGCCTTTGTACTAGAAGAATCTCATTATGGGATGTCACGAGAATAATGTATGCTTTAATTAGAGGCGTTTATGAAATTGCATCTTCTTATGTTCTAGCTTTTGAGACTCTTCCCCTTCATGGAACTATTGTGAGCTAGTGAGCAAAGACATTATACATAAAGGAATTTGTCAACGCCTCATGTTGTTCTATTTGAGCCAAATATCTTCCTCTTTGTTGTGTACATTTCTCTCCTCCTTTCCCACTTGGTGAGATCAAACCCCCCATGGCTGTTTTGGTTTCTTCCATTGTGGAACTGGAATCGTTATTCTGCTAAAACCTTCCGGTGCTATCATTCACTTCTAGGCACATTAAAAATTGCGATTTTCATGTTTGAGGAAGCAAAAAACTATGACGTATATTATGTGAAAGTTCTTGTAGACATATATTTTGTGGAACTTGCAACCAGTATCCAATCGATCAGTGCAATGATTGACTAACTTGGCGAACCAAGCCATTCTTCATCGAGCTATTATCTACAACATAAGTATTTTCTCGATGCTATTAGTTATATATAGAAGTTTTAGTGGACTTGGTTACTGCCATTGGTATCACATATTTAGAAAACACTGCACGGAGTTGAAAGGATGCTCATACTCATGTAGTATTGTCGTAGTCAGCTTGGTATAGAAATATTATCTTAGGGTTGAGTAGATAAAAGTTTTATGATTTCCCTCTTTATTTCAGCTACCCCGGCTTTGACTGGATTGTAGGTTGTAGCATTTTTTCTACTAAGCATTGGTAGAGGAGTCCCCAATTTGTTGTGCATATAGGCTATTTACACCGAATATTGCACATTCTGTATTTATTAATAACTAGCAGAGTGCCCGTGCGTTGCTACGGTATCCTAGTAATTACATAATTACATAATTGCATGAGTTGTATAGAAATATCATTATATCTATTTAAAATTAAAATATTTATGGAACAGATCATACGGCGTGAATGAAACCAACAAATGTGATTTTCTATGCATAGTAAATAATGTTTTGTACTCCCTCCGTCCACTTTTATAAGGCTCACTTCTTACTATAGAAATGCTAAGAAGTGGGCCTTATAAAAGTGGACGGAGGGAGTAGAACATTTTCCTTGTGAAATTACCACATTGAGCAAGCTCCTCACATTGTTCATATGGAACAAATTTGTATGAACTTGTAATCTAAGAAATATGGCTATAATAACCTTTTTAATTTTCAGCTTGGCATCATCAAGTTGAAGCCAATGACATGTCAAAAACAAAACTCTATAGTAATGCACATGCAATTATGACAAACATCTCATACTTGTATTATTATAAAAACAATTCACAGTAGAAACTTGCACTATACAACCCAACATATATAAAAGCTAAATCAATAGCCACATTGTAGCATATTATATTGCCAATACCATGCCAATACAAATAGCCCCAACAAGTGTTTAATTGCTAAGATCCAAAACAAATAGCGCCAACAATTTTTAATTGCTAAGATGTCAATGCCTATAGTGACTTAGTCTTAATTGTCTCTATTGCATTCCTTTGTAAGATTCTGACTCAGCATTGTAGTGTTGGAAAAATCTAGGCAATTATCCAGTGACTCCCTCAATATTAAGGCGTTCCTCGAGCTACAAAATAGACCTTTCAACGGATTGTAGCAAACATGTATTCAAAAAGACAATATAGTCATGCTCCCATGCTCCTACGAAATAGCAATAATATGATACAACTTATTTCTGACTTAAACAACATATATGGTAACAAGGCTTTCAGCTAAGAGGCTTACCCGTTTAACTCACGTGTTATTTCTCATGGAACTAACTATGTCACTCACTTCCTTCATGAACACTTTCTCAGCAAAAATGTCCATGTAAATTGGACTTGACCTACTGAGTTCTTACTTTTATTAATACAAAAGTGAAAATCAATCTATTTTATGGCTGAAATTCAGACTACTCAGGGCGTGCTTGGTTTGTCTGCTAGAATTACGTCCGTAAATATTACGTGCCATTTACATAGCAACAGCCGGATTTTTAGGCGGACCAAGACAGGTCCGTGAAATTTTACACCCGTATTCCCTTAAAATACGGGGAACCAAGCGCGGCCTAAGAAGTATTGTACCATTGGTATTGTATTGCACAGAATATTACAAAACTGAAAATAGGTTTACATACTGAAACTGAAATTCAGACTATTGCATTGTACCTTACGGTGCTCTTCCGATAGCTATCATAGATCTTCATAAACTGGTTTATGTCAACGAGCGACCAAACACGCTCGTTGACATAAACCAGTTTATGAAGATCTATGATAGCTATCGGAAGAGCACCGTAAGGTACATTGCAATAGTCTGAATTTCAGTTTCAGTATGTAAACCTATTTTCAGTTTTGTAATATTCTGTGCAATACAATACCAATGGTACAATACTTCTTAGGCCGCGCTTGGTTCCCCGTATTTTAAGGGAATACGGGTGTAAAATTTCACGGACCTGTCATCTGTAGCCAAGTGCAGACAGTGAAACCGAACCGCTCTGTTCTGAAAGTGGGTAGACGACATGTGTTCCAGCTTCTTCTCGACGCGCGAGGTCGCGCCATGGCCGTCGTGCGCCTGCAGCACCAGCGTGGAGGAGAAAAAGATCATGAAGGACTGCCCAATGAAGTGTCACCCGCCGATCTTGGGCTCCGCAACCGTCGCTCAACGCCGCCGGTCGCGGTGCTGCGGTGCACAGCACCTCCAGCAAGGCCACCGCGGGCTCCGCCACCGCCTCCACAGCAGTCGACGTCGCGCCCGCTTCTACCGCCGCCTCATGGTTCCCCTCATCCAGCAGGACGACGAGCAGCACCCGCGCCGCCAACCTGGTCGTCACATGCTCTCGCATCGGGGCCACAACCCCCGCCACGACGCCCGCGGGGCCACCTTCGCCGGCGCGGCTGAATCCATCTCCCGCTCCACCGCCCGCAGCACCGCCACCACCATCCCCGCCATGAACTTGTCCTCAGCACTCACCAATGCGTGCCCGCCGCGACGACAAGTGGTGATGCGGCCGGAGGCCTGCGGCGGGTGGTGCACGGGAGGCGCCACTGCGTGAAGCTCAAGACGATGGCGCGGGGCGCGGGGCGCGTCGGTGACATCTGGGCGGACTCTGTGGTGGCATGCTGGCTGCTCTTGTTGCTCTCGTCGTGCAGAAACCTGGTGTTAGCGCGGGCACACTTGCAGGCCATAGAGACACCAAGGACACCATGGACTGGATCTTGACGTCCTCGGCGTCACGGAGGCCATAGTGTCTGCGCAGTAGTCTTCGCATGCGCACGACAGGAGGGTTTCGAGGTAAAAACAACAGAGCAGGGGAGTGTATCGTCTCGTCTACGCAGATCCACTCGTCCCGGGTCCCTCTCTGGCATACTGCCTAATGGTGGTCCGGTTCGATGCCTAGCCAAGGTTTCTCGATCTCCTCATTCCTACAGTACGACTGTCCTGGTTATCTAGGGATTGCCCGGATGTGTGGGAATCAGCTTTCTCGTGCGACCTACGAACAAAAGATCGGAAGACTCGACTCGCGCGGCTCCAAGGTCTCGTCGACTTTGTTTCTCTCCGCGCCGAGTCGCGGTCATGTCTCCTGATTGATCTCCGATCGAATTGGTAGCTCATGTGTCTCTTCTAGCTAGCTTGACGCTCGATTTGGATTGTAAGGTTGGGTCGTATTTCAGGCTCGTGGAAGAAAAGAGTTCGACTCGGGTTGATATTCGTGCTTGGATTGATCTCTTCACAAATAGACAGGATCTCCTAGGTTGTACGAACTACACACGATGGAGGAAATCCAGGATGCACGAAAACAACACAATCTTACAATGGCAATCTTTTGAAATATTATATGAACTGGTGGAAGGGTAAAAAGATAAAATTAGGACGGACCAACCAACCAACCAACCAGGGAATTCTTAACGCCTTTATTATTAGGTAAAGAAATAGCATTTGGTGGTCAATTAACTAAAGCTTTAAGTCGGGTCTCCAAGAAGCCTTCGTAGGCCATATGCCGACTTATGTCTCTTGCGTCTGGTCCATCGCAGGCGTCATGCACCATCTGAAGTCACGAATCCAGCCCCACGCCAAAAAAAAGAGAAAAACACACGTCTCACAGACTTCATACGATGGTTCAGTTTATTCTATATATTGCAGACTGAATGTAGATTTTTTTATCTTCCTAGAATCCACTTTCCTTGTCACATTTTAGAACAAGATAATGTCTGTTACTTATTTATGCTTACTGCTAAATGCCCATGCCTTTATATTAGCTTGTATAACTTGACCACCTTATTATTTTGATTTGATAAAAGAAATATGCCCTTTTCTCTTTTAGTGATGTCAATAAATACTTTTTTCTATACTTTTCATGGGCCAAATATAGTTACATCGGTACACTGATTCACTTATATGCAATTTATATACCATTGTTTGATGGTTAGCCTACAATTTTTTTTACCGTTGGATCATGTAAAATAATTAAGATTGTAAAGTTTAAATGTTTTGGGTCATGTAAGATAATTGTGATTTTGAAGTTTGAAAGCACCAATAGTCGGTTGGATTTCTTCCCGTCTATGACTATAATTATTTCTCCTCAGCACTTTTACTTTTCTGAAAGCAGGTGTTTTCCTTTTTGTTTTTTAAAAGGTGTTTCATGTTACGGCTTAGAGCTCCAGATTAGTATTCAGAGTATGCACAATTGGTGATCACGGAAGAAGGCACCATCGCTGCCCAAAACCATGTGTGAGGCCCCTCATATCGAAACAGTATGCCGGCCCAATCGCTTGGTACGGACACCCGGCTTGGTAAAAATCTTCTACTACCTCGAAATTGACATATAAGGTGTTGAATCAGTTGGTAGTGTTTGGGTATAGATGTCAATTTAGACACTGCTTCGTGCCATATAACAGGGATGCACGCCACGTCAGTTTAGTTGCCTAGCTGGACAGAAATCAGGTCTCAATACGAGCAAAGTTCATCTGTTATTCATGCACACTATTATGGCTATGCGTGAGTTATACTCTAGAGAACACAAGTAAAACTACAAGAAATCTCTATGGTAATTATAATACTATGATTCTAGTCCAACATTGATCTACATTTGTTCCTGCCACAAGTGTTATCTATAATGTCATGTATTCATGCTCAGTTTTTATTCCCCCTAATTTGAAAGACAAGGAATAATATATAGTTTGTTCATTTCTTGACTAAGATTACATCTGCCATGTTTTACAGGTAGTTAAGATGACGTGAAGCTGGCTAGGAATCGAGTGCCCTTTTGAGATTGATGCTGAAGAAGTTGTGACGCCCCGTGATCGCGCACTATGCAGATTTCAGCATTCTCGCCAAAATCCACATAATAACCGATTCCAGGTTGCCACTTGTGATAACATTACAACAGTTCACGAATATTCCGCAACAACAACAGAAAAGATATATACAAGAAGACTCAAACGAGTCAAGGATACAACTGATACAATACAAAGATCCAAATGACAGCGGAAGAAACAACATAGTGTCCGACTACGGACAAGATACAAATTGGACTAAGAGTCCTGGAGATAACCGATGGCGTCCAATCCCTGCCGAGGCCAAGCCGGAGGGATTCTCAAGCTAACGTCGTCAGACTTCAAACATGTTGACTGCAATGTGGAATATGCAGCCACGAAAAGGATTCGTGGGTCACTACGGTTAAGTATTGGCAAGTGGATAAACCCATACTCACAAGATACCAGCGTAACCAATCATCACAAGATACAAATATTTTGGGTACAACGGAAAGAAGGGATTATTGCAAAGAAGCGGCAGCGGGCAGCACTAACAACTGAAAGAGACACGCTACAACTTCCGGCTAAAAGAAAGGGATAAGATAGCGCGACCAGAACCAACTATAGCTACTCACCAAACAATACCCATCCAATGTTACCCCCTACTAAGGAAGCAACCCAAGGAAACTCACACGGTTGATTAAGGTGTCATTCATTTTTAAGGTGGAGGTAATCTATATTACTAGTCAAGTTATCATCGTTAAGTGTAAGTTGTCTGAGTACTTGTTAGCCAGCACTTTCACCAAGTCATCCATAACCGCGGACAACACGGCTTCTCGAGAAGATTTAACCCTGCAGGGATGCACCAATTTGGCCGTACACGTAAGAATGACCCGCCAGATGGAAAGGCCCTTCCACCAAGCGAGGCACTCAACACAACCCAACTCTTCGTCGCATGAAGCCCAAAGAACCCCGTCAATTGAGCGCACGGCTAATCAAGCCCCACGAAGAAAAGGGGACCCTCATAGCACTCCAAGAACGTGTCTCCCTAAATGCCGACTACAAAAGTTCCACCCTGGCGCCAAGGGTTCGCACCTGCATATGCATGCGGCAAATGGAAAACCCGAACTAAATGAGGCGATTTGGACGAGATGCGAATCGAATCAGAATTGCGGGGGGCGCCCATACTCACTTCCCACATGCGGTTAGTGCGCTCATCATGGATCAATGGACAAGACCCTTTTCCTAATTAGGGTCGACACTAGTAGGCCTCAAAACCACGCCGGGCCTCCTGCCGGTGCCTTATCATCAAATTAATATTACCCAAAACATTAACAGGTTGTTGGTTGAATTGAAACCCAACTATCGACTAAACAGGTGATATGACAAAGGACAACAAGACTCGAGCGCAAACAACACTAAGCATGCAACTACGACACGAGGGCCAACAGGGTAAACAAAAACAGCTAATGGGAAGTGGAAGGAAGGCTATATCATGGTTGCAAGGTAA
Organism: Alopecurus myosuroides; assembly: GCA_028641055.1. NCBI lineage: Eukaryota > Viridiplantae > Streptophyta > Magnoliopsida > Poales > Poaceae > Alopecurus > Alopecurus myosuroides. The sequence goes on along the minus strand of JAPCYS010003739.1, from coordinate 9,006 downwards.
ACATATGATAGGATCGAGACACAAGCATCGAATCATAAGGCTAGAATAAAGGCAACGGGAAGAATCGGTAACAAGTGATGAAAGGCAGCCATAGGCGGCAAGTGAGTATACTTGCCTGGAATCCAGCAAGTAGAGGTACATCCGAAGAACTTGTCGTTGCTCACATCATCTCAACGTCCTATCCGCGAAGAAGCATCGAACTAGAACAAACACCGGATGCAACAATTACTTCTACGACAAAAGATCCAGCATGATCAAGATATGGATGCATGACAAGTTTAAGGATGCATCAAAGATAAACTAGTTGACATGGTAAACATATTTAAATGGGACCATATGCAATTTGGGTTGCATATAGAAAAGCCCATGAATTAATGTTGAATTAAATGATCTACAAATAACCATCATGCGAAAGTTGATTAGAATGATGCATGGATGATGAAAACAATAAGAAAACAACAATAGCTTCAGTTTGATAAGTTGTTTACCAAGTTTGGAATTTTATTTATTAAGTTATGAACTTTGGCATTTTAAATGATTTAAACAAACATTTGTTGTTTTCACCAATTTTAAATGTTCAAAACAGATAACAAAATTTATATTTGGAAAGTACACAAAATTTTAGATGGAATACATATTTCATTTGTTGAATTTGGATTTTAGATGAGCAAGTTATTAAATTGACAATTTTAAATGCATTAATTAAGAAATAGTTGTTTTCAGCAATTTAATTTATTCAAAATGGAAAACAAAGTCTAAATGTGGAAAGCTTATTCAATTTTGCATGGAAAACATATTTTACATGTTGGAATTGGATTTGAATTCAAGTTATGAATTTTGCAATTTAAAAGGTTTATTTAAAGCATTGAATTATTGCACCACTTTTAATTAGGAAAAACAGTAAACAAATTGTATTGAAAAGGTTGAAAACATGTAGCAAATGTTTCACTGAACATTTTGAGCTATTAAACATAATTTTTGGGTAATTATTGAGTTTATTATGCAATTTTTCATAAGTATTTTATTCTGCCCTTTTTAGTAAACAGAGGGAAACATGTTCAAATTTAATTCAATTGTGACCAACTAAAATACCAATATGTAGAGTTTGTTAAGACAAATTTTCAGAGCCCAAGTTTGCTCAATTTGGGTGAACACAACTCAAGTTATGAAATTCCAAAGTTTCAACTTTTAATTGCATTTTCTGTATTTAATTATTTAGTGCAAAAATTATTACAGAAACATGTTGCAATTTTGTTACTAATGGAAAGAGCACAAGATTATGAATCCACAGAAACTTGAATCGTTGAAATTGGATCAAAAATCAATTTGTTATCGATTTTACAATTAATGAGTCAGATCTGTTTTCTGGAATTCGAGAGATAAAAGAAAAAAAGGAGGGAAAAAGGGGGTGGCTTGTGCCTTGGGGGCGAATCGAACCCAGGATGTCCAGCGCGCGCGCAAGGGATCCTGCCACTAGGCTGCTGTGCGTTGTTGGGATACACTATGGATCTGACAGAAGATAAGGTGTGATTTCGCGGACTAACTGAACTGCAAGGTTCAGTTACCGATCGTGACAGGGAACAGACGACGAACGGCGACTGCTCGCCGGCGTGGGCGCGCCGGGGCGCTGGGCGCTCGCGGAGGGAAAAGAGAAGGGGAGAGGGGAGAGGAGAGAGGGGAGAGGGGAGAGGAGAGAGGGGAGAGGGCGAGAGCTCACCCTCGGGCTCGAGCGGCGCGGCGACAGGGAAGAGGCGGTCGACGGCGGCGACTTGGCAGCGGCGAACGGCGGCCTCCTGGGCCCCGTCGAGGATGCGAGGAGGGAGAGGGTGGTGGTGCGGTTCCGTTCCCGCAAGAAGCAGGGCTCGGTGTGGACCGAGGCGACGGCGAGGAGAGCTCTAAGCTCCGGCCATGGAGGTGACCGAAAAAATTCAGAAGCTTTTCAGAGAGGGAGAATTGGGGGGGAGGAAGAAGAAGGTGGCGGCGGCGATGGAAGGGAGTGGAAGGAGGCCTAGGGTTAGGGTTAGGAGAGGGAAGGGGAGCTATAAGGGGGGAGGGAGAGGGAGCAGGTGCACATGGGGGGGGGAGCTCGCTTTCCACCTGTGCTCTGTACGGACAGAGGTAGGGGAAGGCTGGGGTGGGCTTCAGTGGTGCGAGTTGGGCTGGGGGTTGGGCCTGGCTGCCTCCCCCTTTGGGTTTTTTTTTGTTTTTTTTTCTGTTTACCTTTTTTTTGTAGGAAAGAATAGGAGAGAAAAGAAATGGAATTGGGGGAGTTTTAATACTCAGAAAAATATGATTTTAATTTCTTTGCACTTGGCAACTAAAATGCCCAGTTGCACAAGTGTTTGTTTTCAAAATTTCAAATATTTGCTTGTTGTTTGAATTTGAATTTGAAAGTCAAAAATAGGGTTTAATAAAATAGAGTTTTTATTAAACAAGCCAAAATTATTTTTCCACTTCAATTTGATTTGAAAAACAAATATGCATTGTTTGAAAAAGTTTAAGTTGGTTTGAATTTTCAAGTTGCTGTGAAAACAATGCAATGCATATGATGCTTGATGCAAAGAAAAAGGAAAACAATCAATTTTCTAAATTGGGGAAAACACCCAGGTGTTACAGACGACACCACTAACAAGGGATTGCGCCCTCGCAATCCACCCCCTAACCCGGGAGGGTAAATAAGTTCGACTATCGATTCTTCATGCTTCCAGTTGATCTCCTCGACACCACTAACAAGGGCTTCTCGACACCACTAACAAGGGCTTCTCGACACCACCAACAAGAGATTCTTGCTCGGAGTGACGACGATGTTCTTCCACCAGGAATCTTCCGATGATCGAACCTATTAGGTTAAAGGCTCAGAAAACGTCCACCCACATAGGATCCTAACACTTTGAAAGATAGACAAGGAATAGAGACTCCAAAACAAATAAGATGAGAGGAGAAATAGAATAGAGATAAGGAGAAAACAAGAATCCTATTGAGATGTTTCCAAAAATTGTTTCGCAGAAATAGTTTTTTTTTTGACACTCTAGAAACAACGACCGTTAGCGAGGTTATCCTACAGGCTTTGAGGACCCGTTGCTTCAATAACCATTCGTATCGAAACAACATTGGGAATCGGAAACCATGCTCTGATACCAATTGTGACGCCCCGTGATCGGGTACTATGCAGATTTCAGCATTCCCGCCAAAACCCACATAATAACCGATTCCAGGTTTCCACTTGTGATAACATTACAACAGTTCACGAATATTCCGCAACAACAACAGAAAAGATATATACAATGTAACATCCCAAGTCTGAAAAACAGCCTTTAGAATGTTTGATCTCTGTTATTTTATGTTTTGCATCATGGCATCATGTTGATTGCATTTGTTTGTTTGTTTTCCTTTGTTTTCTATTTGAATTTTAAACAAAAATTCAAACCTTTTGTTTCATCCTTGTGATGTTACAATTTCCAAATGAATATTTCAAAATAAAACAATTATTTGTTTCCATTAAAGTGTGATTCCAAATTATTGTTTTATTTCTATAAAAATGCATCCAATAATCAAACCCTTTTCAAATTCAGTTATGTTTTTCTTCCAAACAACAACCCTTGTTGAAAGTTATGAAAATTGCAAAACAAATCAACCATTTGTTTCCAATTAAAATCATTTGATCACCCTATTTTAAAATATTGTCTCCTTAACCAATTAATCATAAAATTCAATCAAATACCCTGCAAATTCAACAGCACCAAATTCCAAATCATAAAAAAAACTACCAAGCCATTCTAATATGTTGATCCAATTAATAATAGGGTTCACCCTACAAAAATTGTTGTTTTCAAATATTAATCAATTAATTTGCAATTTATTCCAATTCAAACCAATGTGCAAAAACAACAAATAAATTGGAATTTCAAAAACTTAAGTGGCCAAGTGGTAGTTGTTGGAATAACAAACCCACATGTTTTTCTTCCAAATTTTTATCAAATCAACAAACTATCTTTTGGTTCCATTTTCTTTGCTGCAAAAAAAAAAGTATAATAAAAACAGAACAGGAAATAAAGAGAAGAGAGGGAGCACAGCAGCCCATTCCCCTAGCCCAGCCCACCAGGGCTTTCTTCCTCGTACGGACACACAGCGAGGAGGGCTGCTGTCGCTGTCACCACCTCCTCACCCTCCGATCGCCTCCTCCCCCTCCGGATGCTCGCCGTACGAGCTCACTTCCCCTCATAAAACCACCTCCGCACCTCTATGCCCTAGCCTAGCCACCCTAGCCCCTTCTTCCGCGCCGCCGTCCTCTACCTTCCTCCCTCTGCTCTCTCTGCTCATCCTCTCTGAAACTGCACCTTCTGAACCACTTGCACCACACCGAACACCACCACTGCCTCCCACCTCCACCCTCATCTCCGGCCACCTCGAGGAACCACCGAGGAAGGAAACGGAAACGCCGTCGCGCACGGTCCATCGCCAACCTGCCCGTTGAGCTCGAGAGGGCTGGTAGCCTCGCCGCCGTCGCCAGGAACTCACCGCCGCTCGCTGCTTCGCCTGTCGACAGAACCCACGACGGTCAGAACCTGGTGAGCACGTCGCCTGCTCCTTCCCCTCGCCTCCTTCTCTCCGCCCTCGTGGCACGTTCGCACCCGCACATCCACACACACCCCCGCGAGTCGCCAGTACCCCCCTCCCAGCCGTGGCCACCGGAGACCGGCCATCGACCGCTGCTCTGTTCGTAAAGTTCAGAAAGGAGCGATCTGTGCAAAGTTTCAGTTAACCGGCCTCGTTTACTCTTGTTTCGTCAGTCTGCGTTGTATCACAAACATTCAGAGTACCCCAGCGGTAGCGAGCCGCGCTAGCGATCGATCGGTCCTAGGTTCGAGCCCCCACGGGCGCAGCCCCCCCCTTTTTGGATAATTTCGCCTCCGCAGCTCTGGACCCACCTGTCAGCTTCCCTGGAGGCCACCTCACCCTCTAGCCCGCGCCACGCTGGCCTTAGGTCCACCGGGCAGTGGCCGCGGCTAGCTGCTAGCTCGGTAACAAATGTTTCTGTGCGAATTTCTAGATTCAAAAATTCATTTTAATTAACAGATTTGAAACAAAACTTTAAACTTTAATAACTTCCAAACCATAAATCCAATAAATACAAGTTTTATATCTATTCTGATCCAAAATTCCTAATCTATCCAAATATCCAACTTGTGTTCTGTTTTGAACTTTCAAATTACAATTCAAATTCAAATTTAAACCAATTCAATTGTATTTTGCTAAATTCAATAACTAATTATTCATAAGTCCAAATCCTGCACATAAAATATGTTTGCAATACCATTTTAACTAAGCTATGCAAATATAATTTTTGTTTCCTGGTTTGACTAATTTAAATTGCCTAAACCATTTAAATCTTGTTTAATTCAATTAAAAATTGTTTAATATTATTTAATTCATAATTAAATAATCCAAAGTCCAATTTCAAAATGTGAAACATGTAATCCAACTAAAATTTGATAACCTTTTCAAATATCAACTTTGTTATTGGTTTTGCACACTTTAACTTGATGAAAACAATAATTGTTTGTGTGACATGTTTAAGTAACCAAATTTTCCAAACTTAATAAATAATTCCTAAACTTGTGTTATTCCTTTTCCTTTGCATCTATCTCTGTTATTTGTTGTTATTTTGTTGTTACCATCATGCATGCATCATGCTAACAACTTTCACATAATAATTAGTGGTAAATCATTTGTTTCCACTTATTTTAATGGATCTTTTCCATATGCAATCCAATTGCATATGGGTCCAATTAAATTGTGTTAGCTTGTCAAATAGTTTATTCTGATGCATCTATTAACATGACATGCATCATCCCATGTTTGTGCACCTATGCCATTATATTGATTGTTTATCTTTCTGCAATGTTTGTTTGCTTCTTCTCGGATAAACGACGACGCTGAGACCGACGATACTTACGACATCCCTTCTAAGGATTTTAGCTCAGTACCAGGCTACTGGGTTTTGCAGGCAAGTTATCACTCACATGAACCACTGTGTTCCTTTCAACATTGGTTACCGATACTTTCCGTTGTTCTTTTCTGCTAGCCTAGTAGTAGTTGTTCTGTTACGAACCTATCACATGAATCCCTTAAACCTGATATTGCCTCATCTCCCTTCCTACAACCATTGTTTGAGCCCGTGTCTTACCAGCATGCTTAGGTTGTTTTGCTCGAGTCTGTTACCCGTTACTTTCAGTTACTATATCGTTATTATGTTCTGGGGGCTCGATGCTTAATCAATCAATCATGCTAAAGATATTGTTAAATAATAAATTTGATGATAAGGCACCGGCAGGAGGCCCATGAGTGGTTTTGAAGCCTGCTAGTGTCGACCCTAATAGGAAAAGGGTCTTGTCTACTGATCCATGATGAGCGCACTACCCGCATTTGGGAAGCGAGTATGGGCGCCCCCCTCAACTTGACCTGATTCGCATCTCGTCCAAATCGCCTCATTTAGTTCGTGTGTTCTATTTGCCGCATGCATGTTTTTGCGAGCCCAGGCCAGGGTGGAACTTTTGTAGTCGGCATATAGGGGGACACGTTCTTAGAGTGCTATGAGGGTCCATTTTCTTCTGGGCTCGATTAGCCGTGCGCCCAAGGTTCTTTGGGCTTGATGCGAGGAATGGTTGGTTGTGTTGAGTACCCCGCTTGGTGGAAGGGCCTTTCCATCTGGCGGGTTATTCATGAGTGTACGGCCAAATTGGTGCAACCCTGCAGGGATAATCTTCTCGAGAAGCCGTGTTTTCCGCGGTTATGGATTACTTGGTGAAAGTACTGGCTAACAAGTACTCAGGACAACTTAAACATAATAATCAAACATGTTTCACCCAATGATTAACAACTTGACTAGTAATAGGCTTATTGACACAATAATCTGAACCATCATTATTACAACTGTGTGAGTTATCCTCGGATTGCTTCTTTGGATAAGGGGCGAGATCCAGGATGGGTTTTGTTCGAAGTTATCTTTCAGTTGGTTACAATCCTCGATCTTATCTCCTTTCTGATAGTTGGAAGTGATAGAATCTCTGTAGTTGGTTAGTGCAGCCAGTTGCAGCATCTTATATCCCCTTCCTTTCCGTTGAACCCAAAGCATCTGTGCTTGGTGTTGACGGGTTACACTTTGGTGAACTGTGAGTCTTGCTTGCCAGTACGTTGGTGTACTGACCCCTTTGGGGCTGTGGTTTACGCAGACGACGTTTCCGAGGATCTACATGGTGGCAACTACGTGGAGTATGATGACGAGACTGCTGACGAGTAGATAGCGGACCCGGGCAGGATCCGAGACTTCGTGGATGGGCTCCGTCTGTTTGTTTCCGGCCTCTTAGGCCTATTTGGTTCTTGTCTGTACTCAGACATGTTGAATGCTTCCGCTGTATTGTAATGATGTATTGTTGGGGCATGTGCCCTCTGAATGATTGTATTTGCTATCTCTGCTCTAGTGAGAGCCATTTGCAACTTATTTCAATCTTTTGTGTCGTAGAGATCTGTTGTGATATCACTTGTTAAACGCCGTTGACGTACCATGTGTGTATGGTTTGAAGTACGTCGACGGAAGTGCCTTTGATCTCTAGTGGATAGTTTACATCGACGATGGAATAGCAGGGCTTGTGTTGTCGCGCATAAGCGCAGGCCTACCAGGAAGCTGGGACGTGGGAGCAGTTATGCCCCATAATCCAAGCATCTGCTATCCAGTTCGTACGGTGAGTATCCCCTAGAAATCAGGGTGCGACAAATGGTATCAGAGCCTGTCTGCCTGTAGGATCCCTTTTTACTGGTCGCAGTTGAGTCTAGAAAACTATTTGTAGCTATAGGAAAAATGAAACGTGAGAGTAGGAATTCTGTTCTTTTCTTCTTTCCCCACCCACCCTCCCTTTTTCTGGTAAGGAAGTGTAACGTTGTTTTCCCTTCTCATCTGAACTTTCAAGTTAGGATTTCACGTGTTCTGGTTTCTCTAGGATGGTTATATCTACTAGACCATAAGAATGGAGGTGGTTGTGACATGATTTATCATGTTGCCTACTCACGATTGAGAACGGTGGCAAATAGGCCCCGGAAGCAGATCCTCTATTCCTTAAGCAGTAGATATTGATCCTTTAGAAGCCCGGATGGGTTTTCCGTAGTACCTCAGGAGTTTTGTTCTCGTTTTCCCCGATGTTGTTATCCTGTCTTCTCAACATCCTTTTCGTCCTTGAAATCTTGTTGTTGTTTTCCAATTCAATTCTTCTACCGGCGTCTAATCAAAACTTCCTCGTAAACTCTTATCCAGTTAAAGTGTTATTTCATACCGGAGCATCACATTCCTTTGTGTCAACAATCTTTTCCACAACATACAACCCAATTCTGGTTCCACTAAGCAATCAAAACTCTGCTCACTCCCCGGGATCTCAAATGTTGACTTCCAAGATAAGTAAGAACAATCCAATTCTAATGAGAGGCCACATATTCCTCGTTACTCTCATGATTGAAGATTCTGACATTGATGTTATTCTTGGTGTTGCATTGATGTCAATAACTCTGTTCCACCATTCTAGCCAGATAATCTATTCCCCAAATGAATCAAATTCTATCCAGCTATACACCCTCCATACAAAACCTCTCCCTTTACTTGAAAATATTCCGGTGGTTTGCTAATTCCCTGACGTCTATCCAATGTGCACGATGTGTTTCACGTGTCACAGCTCAAGAGGATCTTCCCAAGAAGTATCCGGACGCTTTCTTTTCTCAGTAGGAATCTCGGGGCGCGATTCCTTCAAGGGGGGGGCGTTTTGTAACATCCCAAGTCTGAAAAACAGCCTTTAGAATGTTTGATCTCTGTTATTTTATGTTTTGCATCATGGCATCATGTTGATTGCATTTGTTTGTTTGTTTTCCTTTGTTTTCTATTTGAATTTTAAACAAAAATTCAAACCTTTTGTTTCATCCTTGTGATGTTACAATTTTCCAAATGAATATTTCAAAATAAAA
>JAPCYS010003632.1:0-22094 GCA_028641055.1 Alopecurus myosuroides | reverse complement strand
TCCAAACCTCATATTTTTCAAACAATGAATCAAATCTTTAATCCATTTGCCCCATCGCGATGTGCATGACAAACTCTATAAAAAGAGACCAACATCATATATAGGTATTTTCACTAATATTTTATATGGCGTGGGACCCACGTGGCATGGATTAAAGCACCACAATATCATATTTTCTTTGCATGGGGTAGCTTCACGTGAGCAAACAAACTATTGGATGCACGTAGCTGATCACTTATCGATCGATTCTCATGTGATTGAATAGCCAGCTAGCTCTCTTCAATAGGCATGTTTCTCACATTTGTATTTCCCAAATAACTTATCAAAATTGTGATCTGTTTGTACCATTGTGACGTGGATAATAAACTCTACAAAATGAGTCCAATATTGTATATATTCTTTCCAAAATATTTTGTATGGTGCGGGCCCCACACGTCATTGAGAAGAATTTTGCCAATTTACATGTATACATAATATAGAATTTTTGGTACAAAAATTCGTCAAACAAATCCCCCCACCGAGTATAGTTCATGTGCGAAGCAACAAGGACTAGACTCGGTGAAAGAATTCATAAATGAACTGATTTCTTTTGTTCAACGGAACGACGCAACGGAGTCCATTCCATGTTAGTCTCTGGTTCCAATAGATCACCGAGATTCATGGATCAGGTACACTGCGCAACAGACACAAAGTCATTTGTATGTGCCCTTTATGTACTAGGCAACTTGTTCGCTCGGGGCATCAAAATTATTTCAGGAGAGAACAGTTAAAAATAAATATGGCGAAATACTCCTGCCATATGCTGAAATAGAAATAAGACTTTTATTCATTTCCATCGCGACCAGATACAAGATGGTGCCAGCCGATGGCGGAAGTCTTCAATCACATGAGTATTTTTATTAGGAAGAAAATTGACTCATGCGTAGAGATGATTTATCAAGTCAAATGCGACCATAAAATGATGCATGGTGCCAGCCATCAGACTTGAAGGGTTTCACAGCTTAGCACAGGCCGCACTGGCGCACCTTGCTGCTCCCATAAATTTTCCGAGTTTGGTGCGATCATAAAAAGTGAACGATGCCAGCCATCAGACTCGAGGGGTTTCACAGCTTAGCACTGGCCGCACTGGCGCACCTTGCTGCTCCCAATAGTTGAAGCGTCGGAACATCGTCGACGATGTAGATGAACTAGGCAACCAATGGTGCCCCCAGTGTGGTTGGTATGACTAGTGGAGGAAAAATGCCCCCAGCGTGGTTGATATGATCAGTGGAGGGAACATGCCCCCAGCGTGGTTGATATGATTAGTGGAGGGAAAATGCCCCAGCGTGGTTGATATGATCAGTGGAGGGAAAATGCCCCCAGCGTGGTTGATATGATCGGTGGAGGGAAAACGCCCCCAGTAGCGATATATACGTTGGTGTAGCCTGTAGTTTTTCGACGACCAACAACGACGCCTTGCATGGTCGGGCAATGTTGTTTTAGTATATAAGTAGTTGCACAGGCCTCGTGAAGAAACGTCATGGATCATGAGCAAAAATAAGAAACACACGGAAGAAACAGAACCATGAAAAGCAAAACAAAGGTTTTTTTTTATTGGGGATTTTGGCTTTTCCGCTGGGCACTAGCTATGAGTGTGACATCAGAAAAGGCTGCCGAAGACTCGGTCATTGGGAACCGTCGAAGAACCATGACGGTTATGATTCAATAACCTTTCATATCATGTGTGTATGTGTGTGTATGAGGGTGATGTGCTTGGGGTGATCCCGAGAGGCAGCAAAGAATCGTACCCTAGCCCATCTGGGCAATGAGTAACCACATAGCTCCACCATGCTTCTTTCCATGCTTCAAGAAGGCAGAAAACATGGGTGAGGAGGAGTTAGGATAACTGATTTCGGGACAACAGCTTGTAAAAGTTTATCATGCCTTTGATGAGGGGTGGTGAATGACTACCAACCGCCTTCTTTCCAGTGATCCCCTTACTTCCCAGAACCGCTGGTCTTGCTTGGAGCCTATGGATACTTTCTTGCTATGAGGATTGCTTGTATGACCCCTTTTTTGACTTCATGGTGTATTTTTTCCTTCTAAACTTGCTTGGAACTTGCTTCATTAGCTTTATTGCTTGAATTTGCTGGAAGATCATTGATATTTCTTCGGGGTACCACTTTGAGAACTTGGAAGGTAGCCATCCACCTTTGTGGAATAAAAACCCTCAGGAATATTATGTGGAGCTTTTGGTGGCACACCCCAGGGTTGCCAAGTGGCTACGCACCAAGTCCAACTTATGTTGGAATAGGCAGCCCTTTCCTGATCTTTTCCTAGGATCTTCCCTGGGGCGAGGTGTCTCTACGAACCCAAGGCACATCTAGAAGCATGGGGATATGGGACCTCATTACTCGGAAGTGTCCCAAGTAGTCTCCTCCGTTGCCTCTCGGAACATATACGATGTTGTGTGTTGTGGGTTGTGGGTATAGGTGCCGCTCCACTTACCACGATTTACACCGTGCTTCTGCTAGACAAGTCATAGGGCAACCAAATCATCAGTCACGAGCTTTGTGTGATTGGGGAAAGCCATTTTAATGTAGGACCTAATAGTCCATGGTTTAATAAAACATTTTTTTTAAAGCAAAGAAAACAAAGAGAGAAAAACGGAAACAAATGAGAGAGAGAAATGTCGGTATGCGGAAATGATCACGCGTAATATTTCTTTAGATACCTCCCATTGATAGGTGGCATTGGGCGTTCACCATGTTGATCGATCAGCTGGTAAGCACCGCCATCGTACACTTGCTCAATGACAAATGGCCCTTCCCATTTAGGCTCAAGTTTTCCTTTCGCTTTACCTTTTACCACAATAGGGCGCCGGAGTACAAGAACTAGTTCTCCCTTACGGAAAACTCGTGCATTAATGAGCTTATCATATGCACGTACCATGTTTCGGCGATATAGCTCTAAATCTTGGAGCGCGTTGAATCGATCTTCTTCCAAGGAATCCAGCTGCTGAAATCGTAGCCGAATTTTATCGTCTTGGGTAATATCATCATGTATGGCCACTCTTAGGGATGGAATTTCCACCTCTAGAGGGAGAACAGCCTCCCATAGACTAAAGCATATGGAGTGGCTTGGGTTGGTGTACGGACCGTAACACGATATGCCCAAAGAGCTTCATAGAGACGATCATGCCAGTCACGGTGATGTTTGTGTACTGTCTTTTTCAAGATTTGGCCAAGGGTCTTATTAAATGCTTCAATTAAGCCATTGGCCTGTGGATAGTACCCCGTAGAGTAATTCCACTGAATCTTATACTTGGTCATGAATCGGACCATCTTATGCGACTTAAAAGCCTTGGCATTATCGGAGGTAATGCGATGTGGGACTCCAAAGCGATAAATGATATTACGCTCTAGAAAGCTTATAACATTGTCGGTTTTTACCTCACTTAGTGGTACTGCTTCCGCCCACCTAGAGAAATAGTCCGTGGCAGCAAGTATGAATTTGTGCCCCTTGGAGGATGGGGGATCAAATGGACCAACAACATCTATACCCCATGCATCAAAAGGCCATGCAGGTACGGTTGGGTGTAGAGGGACTGGTGGTTGGTGTTTTACAACACCGTGGATTTGACAACTGTGGCATGCCCTCGCTATATTAAGGCAATCTTTCATGACCCCAGGCCAATAGTAGCCACTTAGATTGATACTATGATACATTTTTGGTCCACTTTGATGCCCACCGCAAACACCGTGGTGGACCTCTTGCAAAACATGGTCCGCTTCATTTCTAGACACACACCGTAGTAGCATCTCTTGTCCAAAAGCGCGCCGGTACAAAGTCCTTGCTTTAATTACGTAGGAAGGCAGGCGTCGCTGCAACCTGCACATTTCCACTCTATCACTCGGGAGTATCCCATGGTTAAAGTAATCTAGAAATGGCTTGCGCCAATCGTCATCATGACTGACATTGGAAACCACGTGGTTTACTTCATATTCAGGTGGGATTAGTTCCAGTACGGCTGGGAGGAGCCACCTTTCCTCTATTTGTACTTGAGCGGGTTCCCCTTGGGGGAGCACTAACGCTGCTGCAAGTTTAGCCAATGCGTCTGCTGAGGCATTCTTACTCCTTGGAACATGAAATAATTGTACGTGCTCGAATTTCCTCATGAGAACTTGGGCTGCCTTGTGATATGGTACCAGTTCTGGCTTACGTACTTCATATATATTGTTTACTTGGCGAATGATAAGCTGAGAATCTCCATATACTAATATGTTCCGCACATCCATGGAGAGTGCTAGAAGGAGGCCAAAAAGAAGAGCTTCATATTCAGCTTCATTGTTGGTGCACTCTTCTTTGAGGAGGGAAAAAGAGTGGTGTATGGTGCCCCCTTGGGGGGCTTTGAAAACCAAGCCTGCGCCGGCTCGCCGCTTAGCTTCGCCCTCGGGATCCATCTCTGTGCGAGAGGCTCCATCAAAATATAATTCCCATTGGGAATCGATGTCGACAGTAAATACTTCCTCATCAGGCAACTCAACAATCAATGGAGAGTCGTCGGGCAGTGGATGTGCCGCAAGAAAACCAGTCAATGCTTGACCTTTAATTACCTTTTGCGGAACATAAGTAATATCATATTCCATCATAGACACGCCCATTTACCGAGGCAGCCCATGAGCACAGGTTGATTTAGCACATACTTTAAGGGATCGGCACGTGCTACGAGCTGTATCTCGTGCGCTAGCATATAATGTCGTAATTTTTTTTAGAGCAAAAATTAGCGTTAAACACAACTTTTCTATGGCCGAGTAATTATGCTCAGCACCAGCCAATGTACGACTTAGATAGTAGCAGGCTACTTCTTTCCCTTCATCATCGTGTTGAGCCAGTAGTGCACCAACCGAGGAAGGCTGGGCAGCAATGTAAAGAATAAGTGACCGTCCTCTAGTCGGAGCGGTTAGGACAAGAGGGTTTAATAGATATCGCTTAATACTTTCAATCGCGTTTTGACATTGCTCGTCCCATTCAAAGGGGACACCTTTCCTCATCAGTCTCGTGAAGGGTTGGGTACGCCCTGAGAGGTTAGATATAAAACGACGTATATACGCCAAATGATCTTGTAAGGATTTTAACTCTTTCAGGTTCTTAGGTGGCGGCATGTCTCGTATTGCTTTAATGTTCTTTGGTGAGATCTCGATGCCACGGTGATGCACAATGAAACCCAAAAATAGACCAGATTGTACGGCAAAGGCACATTTTAGAGGATTCATCTTTAGTTGATGTTTCCTCAGACGAGTAAAGACGACTCTTAAATCATCCTGATGCTGCAGGCGATCTCTGGTTTTGACAACCATGTCGTCGACGTAACATTCCACAAAATCATGGATAAGTTCTCCCAAAACATAAGTCATGGCGCGTTGATATGTTGCACTTGCATTTTTTAGTCCGAAAGGCATTACAGTATAATAGAAATTGCCCTTGGGCGTTCGGAAGGCAGTGTCAATTGCATCGTGCTCATCCATCTTAATTTGATTATAGCCGGATGATCCGTCCATGAAGGACAAGGCACCATAACCTGTAGTAGAATCAATAACGATCTCAGTGATGGGTATAGGGAAATCATCTTTGGGGCAAGCACGGTTTAGGTCCCGGAAGTCGACACATATCCGTATTTGCCCATTCTTTTTTTCTACCGGGACAATATTTGCTAGCCAACGAGCATATTGTACCTCTTTTATGAAGCCGGCGGTGATGAGTTTGTCCACCTCGGCGATGATACTATCTTGTAGTTCTGAGCGAAAGCGGCGTGGTTGCTGCTTTACTGGCCTGAACTGGGGATCAATCGCTAGCTTGTGAGTGGCGACCTGGGGGTCAAGCCCTGGCATTTCTTTATATGACCACGCAAATCAGTCCCGAAACTCTATCAAGAATTCTCGGTAACTTTCACGTTCTTGCAGTGTGAGAGAGGCACTGACGAAAGTAGGGCGTGGGTCATCCTCAGTACCCAAATTAATCTCGACGAGCTCATCAATAGTGCATTGCCCACCATCCTCAAGCTGTAGAGGGGCGGGAGCGGCATCAAGAACCTCTCCTTGATTAATTGGCATGGCTCTATGAACCTGAGATAGAAGATAATTTTCATTTTTTATTCCATCATGTGCATTTAGAGCGGCATAGAAAGAACGAGGTTGGTGTGAGGTTTGATAGAAATAAGTACCATCATCCACATGAGATGTCGGTTTTTTCTTTCCATCATCTTGAGAATCATATACATAAGTCATATGGCATGTAAAATGTTCCACAACGCCATACTCTTCATCCTTGTTTTCACAGGATTCAGAGTGGATATATCCCAAACCGTACTTTGGTTGTGTCTTGTTTTTACTCTTAACAAGCTTCTCGGCTTGTTCCCACCACTCCTGGCAAATGACGGGTGGCGATGGTAACCTTATAAAACAGGGTAGGGTCAGAACCTCTGTGTTGTCCTGGGACCAAACGGATTTCCAGTGGCATTATTACTGATACATACATGGACGGGGGCTGTTTTAGTATAGCTCCCCTTGATTTCTCTATCTCCTCAACCCTTTTCTTTACAGTTCCTTCCGATAGCGTGGAACCTTCAGTTGTGGGCAACTGTAGCACAATGGAGGAGGGTGCTTTGCCCGCGCTATTAAGGAGTTTAGGAACTCCTCAATACGAGTGGAGCCGTAGCGGAGGCTTCCCCACTCGACAAGGGTGATGGTGTTTGTAGTGTAGCAATGAGGAAGTCCTCATTGCCAAAATGAGAGCGACGATAGCGAGGCATTGTCATGGAGGTTCGTCCTCTCCCGCGAACTCTACTTGAGGATTTTATCGATGAAATGTGCTTACCTAAGGATTCGGTCCCCAAAGAAGGGGTAGATCTGGGCGTGATGAGTATATTTGCGGGAGGGGCCACCCTTCCTTGTTGGGTTTGCGGCTCCTCGCTCGGGAAGTAATATTTTGCATCAGCATGATGTGCTTCTTGGATGGTGTAAGGGTTTGGATTACCAGCTATGCGGTGTTGTTCACCACTTCCATCCACAAATTTTAAGCATTGGTGTGGTGTAGAGGGGACTACTTGATACTTGTGTATTCATGGTCTACCCAATAGTGCTGAATATGAGGTCTTTGCTTCAATAACAAAGAACCGCACCTTAAAACTGAAGGTGGACATTTGAATTTTCAGAGCAATAGAGCCCAATGCCGACCTTCCTTGATTATCGAAACCACAAATGACAACTTCAGTTGGCTCCAGGTCATCCAACGTGAAGCCAGCACAGGTTAAAGTTCGAACCGGCAAGATATTTACGGCTGAACCAGGGTCAATGAGAATGCGTCTCAAGTGAGCTTTTCTAATGTTGCCTTCTATTTAAAGTGGACGATTATGATTATCATCTCCAATCACTTTATCTTCATCTGTGAAGGTAATCTCATTTGTGCTCAAGAAGTTGCACAGTATATTATGCTTTGCCATTGTTACTTCATAGCGTTTTGGGTCTTCCAAAGCTTGATAAGAGCTTGCCGAAGTTCAAGCACCAACATTAGTGCATCATACACACTTAGAAGTGGTTTCAGGTGTGCTACTATGTTGTAATCTATGTTTGCAGATGTCCCATCACCCTCTGCGGGTTCTTCCTCCGTATTATGCTTTTCGGCGATAACCTCCTTGGGGTCACCTATTTTTCCTCCCACGACCTTCTTGGGTTGGATTTTGTGAAGCTCTTGTAGCACTTTTCCTCCATGCAGGTTTACTTTTACTTCAGTTTGAGGCTCACGTGATGCACTTTATGCATGCAGAGTCTTTCTTTCCTGGGGTGTTACCGCATCATCATAAGAGACAATGGTATTAGAAGAATAGTCAAGTATGACATTGCATGTAGCCTTTCTTGGTGAAGGTTGAGGGGTATTTTCCTCCATCTTATCTCCCGTAGAACTAGAAATTTTCTTCCATGTGCGAGGCATGAACTGCTTCAAGGTTCATGTTTGCATCTTTAGAAAGCGGCCCTAGTGAGGGAGGGGCCTGCATATATTGCGTGTATCTCCTCATTCGTGATTACATTATCATTGGAAGAAGAGCTATTTATGACAGCGCTGCATGAAGTATTGTTTGAAGGGGAAACATCGTTGGATGCCCCTACTTCTATATTTTCAGAACATTGCCCGCATACGCAAGGCATGAAGTATGCCAAGGTGTGGACATGGTCGCCCTTGTTGGGAACATGTGATTGGTACAAACAGGAAACCATATTGTCAATGGCTTGATTACCCGTCGTTGAATACGATTTTTTATAGTGCCAACACATTGTCGCTCGTACAAATAGCTTTGCATCATATGGCTTGGGTGTTGTCCTCCTCAAACACTCAGGGGTTGGCACTGGAAAGCCGACGATGCCCCCAGTGATCAGGCATGCCACACCATTGTTTGGCTACACAAGTGTGTTCCTTAGAATTCCAAGTGGGAAGGTAATATTGGTGAAGTCTTTGAATGGTGTATTGGACAAAAATAAGAACGGAACATGTATAGTTCATGCATGGTTCCTAAGCCAGATAATTAGCATGGATGCCCCAACATGCATCATGTTGCATCGTGGTCCATGGAGGCAACTCCATGAGAGCATCACGGTTACACTGTTTCACAGAGTGCTTATTGGTTGTCTGACGGTACCCGTGGAAACATATCATAACAGACTCATGGCCATGTTACTTATAGGATAATAGCGGTCATCATGTCGATAGAGTTAGCCTCTTATAACAGAAGTAGAGCAGGCTATTATGCGCAAGAACCCACATCACTAGTGGAAACAGGGCCTTTTGTCCCGGGTCGTAAGGGCCATTTGTCCCGGTTGCGCAACCGGGATGGGCTAGCCGGGACAAATGGCCCTCCCCATTGGTCCCGGTTGTGCCAGCACCCGGGATGGTAAGGCTGGCCCACGTGGCGACTCTGGGCCAGGGACCGCGAGGGAGTTCGTCCCGGTTCGTTTTAGGGACCGGGATGGATGCCTTCTTAAAAAAAGAATAAAGTCCGCCCATTTTCCCTGCCGCGGCAGGTTTTTTTTGTTCGTTTTTTTTTTCTCCTGCCTCGCAATCGCCAACCGGCCTCCCCTTCCCCAACCGCTCCAGGCCCACGTCTTTAATTAAGCCCACTGACACATTTTTTAGTCAAAAAGGCCCACTGGCCCGCGTCTTTTATTTATGGACAGTCAACGGTTCGAAGGGCCCACTGGCCCGCGTCTGTTATTATGGCCAGTCAACAGGGGCCACTGGCCAGCGGCCTGGTGGCTGGTTCGCCTGGTCCATTAAACTAAGACCGAAGGACGGTCAAAGGGCCGCTGTCCGCCTCGTCTTCCCGCCCCGCCTCGTCTTCCCGCCCCGCCTCGGCTTCCCACGCCCCACTCCCCACGCGCCACGCCTCGGCTCCCCGCATTCATGGCCGCCTGCAACCGCCGCCACGTCCAGGCCGCCGGTTGGCATGCCAGCCCACCCCGGGTCCTTTTTAAAGGACCCCCGCCGCCCGTACAACCCACCCACCCCGGCCGCGCCCAAGGCAGAGCAACCCTAGCCGCCACCATGTCCCGCTGGTTCTCGAACTCCGGCAAGCGCCCAAGGAACGACGACGGAGGCTCGTCGAGCGGCGCTGGCCGCATCCCGCCCCCACCGGCGGAGGCCTTCGGCTACGGCCCTGGAGGTGTCCGCCTCGGCGGGGTGCCGCGCGTCCCCGCGCCACCACCGGCTGCACGCCCGCCGCCCCGCGCCGCGCCCCCGGGCAAGCGGTTCCGCAGGTACGTCCGGGTGGACGAGGCGGAGTGGCACTGGAACAATGCCACTCCGGTCTTCTACAACGACGTGCACCTCCCGGACGGTTGGCACCTGAATCCCCAGCGGATCCCAGTGCCGCCGGCCCCGACCGGCGCGGCGCTGCTCGAGGAGATCGAGCGCCGCCGCGAGCTCCTGCCGGCCCCCGTCCGCAGGGAGCGGATCTACGCGCGCAGCTCCCCCTACTGGGCCGCCTGGCTCGAGCAGGAGCACGAGTAGCGCCGCCGCTCCTTCATCCCCGCCCCCCTCGAGGCCAACGTGGACGACTACCCCCCGCCAGCGCCCGGCCGGGAGAGGGAGCTATGGCTCCTCGTCGACGAGCCGGAGGACTTCTCCGGGGAGCCGGACCCCGAGCTCCGGGCCCAACTGGAGGAGGCCTGCGAGCGCTCCCGCCGCTCCCTCGTCGACGACGAGATCAAGAGGTGGCATCGTGTCGTGGCCGCCGCCGCCGCCGACGCCGCTGCCATGCCACCGCCGCCGCCACCCCCTAACGAGCCTGCCATCCCCTGGTGGCAGGCCATGAACGCCGAGCTGGAGGCGTCCGAGGACATGCCGGAGCCGCAGCCGCTCCCACCAGGCCTGGAGTATGGCATGACCTGGGCCTGGACCGGCGGCGTTTGGGCGCCGGGGTCGCCGGAGCAGGAGGAGGAGCTGCCCCCGCCGCCGCCGCTGCCACAGGAGGTACTGCCCCCGCCGCCGCCGTACGCGCCCCGATGGCCCCCCCGGCGAGCCCGGCCCAGCCGCCTGCCCACCTGTGGAAGGCACCCGAGTATGTCCACCTCTCCGACGACGAGGACGACTAGGTCGCCGCCGCCCCCCTATTATCTACAGACAACGCCCCTAGCTAGCTACCCCCCAAGAAACGGCCGGCCCGCCTGTGGCCGCGCCGCCGCCCCTAATGCAAGTACGGCCGGCCGCCTGTGGCCGCGCCGCCCCTATGTAAGCAAGGCCCCTGGCCCTATTTTAATATAAGTTGTGTTCCCCTAACCTACTGTGCCCCTAGTCCATCCCCCGGCGTTCCGCCGGCGAATCTGTCCACTCGTTCCCGCCGCCGGCAGGGCTTCGCCCAGCCATATCCACTCGTGCCCGCCCCTGGGGTAGTGTCCGCTCGCCTGGAGAGAGGGCCGCGCTTTTTTATACACTTGGGCCTTTAGTCCCGGCCCGTGCCACCAACCGGGACTAGAGCCCTTTGGTCCCGGTTGGTACCACCGCCCGGGACCAAAAACAAATTTCGAATTTCGGTGGCACCTCTGCGCCCAAAAATTTTTAGCGCCAAAATTTGAAAAGTGTTAAGTTTGCACATTAACAACTTTATATACTTCCAAATTTGACAAAAATTCCAACATGAAAAATGCTAGAATTTGCAAAACTAATTTAAATCCATTTTTCGTTTAACTAAATAATTATTCTAACTATTGAAACTATTAATTATTTTTTCATTTGTATATAATTTGAATATAAATTATGGAAATTTATATTCAATTATAAAGCGGCTCTGTGTCATACAAATTTCTGGAAATTTCCACCCATACACTTTTTTGAGCTAGGGCCTCATTTTCATAGTAGAAGTAGGGTGGCTTGTTCATCCTCTAGAGTCGATGTCAGTCCTGGCTGCTTGTCCATCCTCTACAGTCTGCTCTGCTCTGCTCTACTGCTCCTTGCGGCTCAGGTTGGTAACGGTCCATGCTTGGGTATGCTTTGTGAACTTATGGTTTGATTTGAGAATTTCAAAACTTTGATTTGATAATCTTTTGGCCGGAAGCACCTAGCAATATCTTTTAAACCTTGTTTCTCTCCCTATGCTATTTGTACTTCTCATCGGCCCTAATGTTTTCTCTACCTGATTCTACTTCTCCTCTGCCTAGTTTACAGATGTTTTCTCTTTTCTGTAGATGTTTCTACACTGTAAAAATGGGCATGTCCCAGTAGTGGTGATCAGCGCCTTGTCTGCATGTTTCGCAGGACATGTCTATTTTACAGTGTAACATCTACAGAAAAGAGCAAACATCTGTAAACTAGGCAGAGGAGAAGTAGAATCAGGTAGAGAAACATTACAGCCGATGAGAAGTACAAATAGCATATGGAGAGAAACAAGGTTTAAAAGATATTGCTAGGTGCTTCCGGCCAAAAGATTATCAAATCAAAGTTTTGAAATTCTCAAATCAAACCATAAGTTCACAAAGCATACGCAAACATGGACCGTTACCAACCTGAGCCGCAACGAGCAGTAGAGCAGAGCAGAGCAGACTCTAGAGGATGAACAAGCAGCCAGGACTGACGTTGACAGATATATATCCGAGCGGTGGACAGTCCCTGGCCAAGCAGAAGCAACTGCATCCCCTATCGATGTAAAGCAGTCAGTCAAAACTTTTTTGGGTTGTTTATGGTGATTAACTCCAATGAATAACAATAGAGGCCTGCCAGAATCACTTGTTCTATACCGTGTGTCAACACATACTACATCTCGAAAGTAGTTATAATCCTGCAATATCTGTCTCGGCAATCTCAATTAAAGTGCCAGTTTGTGTCTGATCCCACCAACCCCTCAAAATCCTCCTATTAACTTCACCTATCTCAACTGAAATCACTGTCTTCATGTGGATGCCAAGCCTGTGCAAAGCTATCTCTCCTCCTCCAATACCGGAGAATAAGGACACCACATTAACACCATTGGGAAACATGTTCTTCAACACCGACAAGTGGCAACCCACAGTATCAATTTGGAATGAATTGCATTCCGTGTACGCTATCATTAGTGAGAGACTTCACGTCGGCAATCTCAATTAAAGTGCCAGTTTGTGTCTGATCCCACCAACTCCTCAAAATCCTCCTATTAACTTCACCTATCTCAACTGAAATCACTGTCTTCATGTGGATGCCAAGCCTGTGCAAAGCTATCTCTCCCCCTCCAATACCGGAGAATAAGGACACCACATTAACACCATTGGGAAACATTCTTCAACACCGACAAGTGGCAACCCACAGTATCAATTTGGAATGAATTGCATTCCGTGTACGCTATCATTAGTGAGAGACTTCACGTCGGCAATCTCAATTAAAGTGCCAGTTTGTGTCTGATCCCACCAACTCCTCAAAATCCTCCTATTAACTTCACCTATCTCAACTGAAATCACTGTCTTCATGTGGATGCCAAGCCTGTGCAAAGCTATCTCTCCTCCTCCAATACCGGAGAATAAGGACACCACATTAACACCATTGGGAAACATGTTCTTCAACACCGATCAATACAAATTATTGGTCAAACTTGCACCTACTCCATTCATAATCACATAATGTATAAATATCATTTTGGTTAACAAAATCTCGTTCATACTACGTTATAAGAACTATGATCATGTATTCCACGTTTATTATTACACATCACCAACAACATCCCTATCTAGTCTTCTGAATTTTCTTCGTGTCCCTTGCTTATGATCGCTTCGGCCGTAACCATGGAGCATCTTCATTATTTAACGGGATGGTAGGGTCAGATTTCACTGTGAAGGGTGGAATTTCAACAAACTTATTATAATCTTCTGACATGTCTGTCGTGTCCTCGATTCCCACAATGTTTCTTTTCCCTGAGAGAACTATGTGACGCTTCGGCTCATCGTATGATGAAATTGTTCCCTTATTTTTTCTTTTCTTCGGTCTGGAAGACATGTCCTTCACATAGAAGACCTGAGCCACATCATTGGCTAGAACGAATGGTTCGTCATTGTAACCAATACAGTTGAGATCCACTGTTGTCATTCCATAAAGCGGGTCTACCTTTACCCCTTCTCCATTCAGGTTGACCCATTTGCACTTGAACAAAGGGACCTTAAAAGAAGGTCCATAGTCAAGTTCCCATATCTCCTCTATGTAACCATAGTATGTGTCAGTTTTTCGATTCTCGTTTGTTGTATCAAAGCGGACACCACTGTTTTGGTTGGTGCTCTTCTTATCTTGGGAGCTCGTGTAAAATGTATTTCCATTTATCTCGTACCCTTGAAAACTCCCAATAGTCGAAGATGGTGACCCTGCCAACATGTATAGCTGATCTTCAACAGTGGTGTCATTTATAAGACGTGTTTGCAACCAACTTCCGAAAGTCTCCATGTGTTCGCGTTTAATCCATGAGTCATCCTTCCCCGGGTTTGCAGACCGTACAATATTCTTGTGTTCCTCGACATACGTAGCCATGAACATAGAATTTTGTAGAACTGTGTAGTGTGCTTTGGTCAAAGAATGCCCGTCCCTAGGTATCATTGTTTTCTTTCCCAGCGTTCCTTTTCCCCTCAGTCTCCCCTCATGCCGCGATTCAGGAACACCAATTGTCTTAAGGTCAGGAATAAAGTCAACACAGAACCCAATGACCTCCTCTGTTCCATAGCCCTTCGAGATGCTTCCTTCTGGCCTAGCACGGTTATGAACATATTTCTTCAAGACTCCCATGAACCTCTCAAAGGGGAACATATTGTGTAGAAATACCGGACCAAGAATATGAATCTCTTCACATAGGTGAACCAGGAGATGAGTCATAATGTTGAAGAAGGATGGTGGGAACACCAACTCAAAACTAACAAGACACTGGACCACATCCCTCTGTAATCTTGTCAGACTTTCTGGATCGATTACCTTCTGAGATATTGCGTTCATGAATGCACATAGCTTCACAATGGGTACTCGAACATTTTCCGGTAGAAGCCCCCTCAATGCAATCGGAAGCAATTGCGTCATAATCACGTGGCAGTCATGAGACTTCAGGTTTTGGAATTTTTTCTCTGCCATGTTTATTATCCCCTTTATATTCGACGAGAAGCCAGACGGAACCTTGATACTGTAAAGGACTTCAAAGAATATTTCCTTCTCTGCTTTAGTAAGAGCGTAGCTGCTTAAGGAATGGCGCCCTGTATCTGTGTGCTTGTTGCTTGGGTCTTTCATACGTTGCTGGTCCTCCCGTGCTTCAGGCGTATCTTTTGACTTCCCATACACGCCCAGGAAGCATAGCAGATTGACACATAGATTCTTTGTCACGTGCATCACGTCGATCGAAGACCGGACATCTAAAACTTTCCAATAGGGTAGCTCCCAAAATATAGATTTCTTCTTCCACATGGGTGCCCTTTAGTAAGAGCGTAGCTGCTTAAGGAATGGCGCCCTGTATCTGTGTGCTTGTTGCTTGGGTCTTTCATACGTTGCTGGTCCTCCCGTGCTTCAGGCGTATCTTTTGACTTCCCATACACGCCCAGGAAGCATAGCAGATTGACACATAGATTCTTTGTCACGTGCATCACGTCGATCGAAGACCGGACATCTAAAACTTTCCAATAGGGTAGCTCCCAAAATATAGATTTCTTCTTCCACATGGGTGCCCTCTTATCAGGGCCGTACGGAACTGGTTGGCTGCCAGCAGCCTTACCAAAGATTACTTCTAGGTCCTTGACCATATCGAATATATCATTACCACTACGGAGCTCAGGCTTCTTTCGGTTATCTGCCTCACCTCTGAAATGCTTTCCTCCTTTTTTCCTTAAGGGATGCTTGATCGGAAGAAATCTACGATGCCCTAGGTATACAACCTTTTTACATTTATCCAAAAAAACACTGTCAGTCTTATCTAAACAGTGTGTGCCTCAACTTTCCATCTTTCTTACGGTCTTCTTTGTGCCATCGCAACAACCTAGCATGCTCTTTGTTTCTAAACAGACGTTTCAGCCGTGGTATTATAGGAGCATACCACATCACCTTAGCAGGAACCCTCTTACGGGGAGGCTCGCCGTCAACATCACCAGGATCATCTGCTCTGATCTTATACCGCAGTGCAGTGCATATCGGACATTCATCCAAATTCTCGTACTTCTCACCGCGGAAGAGAATGCAGTCATTAATGCATGCATGTATCTTCTGCACATCTAATCCTAGAGGGCAGAGAGCTTTCTTTGCTTCGTACGTACTCTCAGGCAATTCGTTATCCTTTGGAAGTTTTGGCTTCATTAGTTGAAGTAAAGTCTCAAATGCCTTGTCAGTCACACCGTTTTGTGCCTTCCATTTCAGCAACTCCAGTGTGGTACCGAGCTTTGTGCTACCATCTTCGCAATTTGGGTATAACAATTTTTTGTGATCCTGTAACATGTTGTCCAGTTTCAACCTCTCCAATCTATTTTCACAGTCTTCCCTTGCATCAGCAATAACTCGGCCAAGATCATCATCGGCTCTTCTGATGCCTGTTCTTGATCACCTCCTTCTTCTGCATTCTCTTCCATTGCAGTATCGTCGTATTCAGGGAACAAAGGATCTTCTTCTTCTTCTTCATCGTCTTCCATCACAACCCCTCTTTCTCCATGCTTGGTCCAGCAATTATAGCTGGGCATGAAACCTCTCCGAAGTAGATGGCCGTGAAGGATTCTTTCGGAAGAATGTTCTCTGACGTTCCGACAATCAACACATGGGCAACACATGAAGCCATTATCTTTGTTCGCCTGAGCTACAGCAAGAAATGCATTCAGGCCTGCCATATACTCGGAGGTGCGTCGGTCACCGTACATCCATCGCTGCCGTGCATCCATCTGCATCATATAATTAAGTTTATCAAAATACATATTAATACAGAGATAACCACAGTACATCGACAAATAATACTTTTTATGTATCAGTTACAGATGAAAAAGATAATTTGTTAACCTCGGTCGAAGAAACCATTTTCAGTGAGCTTGTGTGCGTCTCGGGAATTTCGTCGAACACCTCGTGTGCATAGTAAAAAAAAACAGCAACACCACACTCTCTCACACCTCCAAGCAAAAAAAAAGATGGAAGGAGGGGGGGGGGGGCTGGGGCAGTATATATAGGGGAAGAGGGCATTGGTCCCGGTTCGTGGACTGAACCGGGACAACAGGTCATGCGCGTGCCACGTGGCATGTGGCTAGGCATTGGTCCCGGTCCGTGGCACGAGCCGGGACCGATATGCCCCCCACGAACCGGGACCAATGCGCCCAGGCGATTCCTGTTGCCCAGGGCGCACGAACCGGGACCAATGGAGGGCATTTGTCCCGGATTTGGTTGCAACCGGGACAGCTGCCCCCCGGCCCCCTGGACGAGAGGGGTTGTTTCCACTAGTGCATCATAGTCATTGGTAGGAATGTTGGATAATTCAGCCCTTCCCGATACAGTTGGGTGGATGGGGAATTGTAGAGCTTGTTTGCATGTTGTAAAATTGAAAGCAGGTAGCGATCCCAACTGGTGTATGCAGAGAGATGTAAAGTGTTTAGCATGCACTTCTCACCAATGATAGTATGAAAGGACTCACCCGTCACAAGAAATCCTTCAATCATTTCATCGCCATGTAACAAATCTTGAAATCTTTAATCACACATATCAAGGTACACTAGAAATATACCCCCGGCGTGTGATGCTTTTTGTTTTTACATGCACGGTCCATCCATTTGCTTTTAGCAGGACACTGTGTTCTTATAAGAGAGATATATCCGCCGATATGTGACGGATTTTTTTAAACATGCCTAGTCGACCACTTTGAGCAGGACTTGCATTTTTTAATGCGCTATCACAATGACTCTTAATGAGCAGGAAAATAATATTTTTGACGACCTTCGGAGCGCAGCAAAGATGGGAGGAGAACAATGTCCCACCGGGCGTGCCAATTTTGTTTCGCTAGAAAATTGTGTTTTTAGCGGAAACTATTCCCGGGGTTCTAGGGGTTTTCCCTAGATGTGTACATGAGAGTACAAATTGCGGGCGTGCCATCTTGTTAATAAAACAAGAAAATAAAATAACAAAAGACGATAATAAACACAATGTATGGGAACGCTGCATCTTTATTCATATCATTGCATCATACAAATACAAATGGCATATTCCCATGAACTATATCTATTCCGCCTTCTGCGTCGCGCTCATGGAGTATCTGAATCAGGAGATTGCGTAGTTCATTGATTCCCGGAGCTTTTTGCAAGCATCCGGTTAATTACATCCGTAGGGTGGAG
Source organism: Alopecurus myosuroides (assembly GCA_028641055.1). Taxonomy (NCBI): domain Eukaryota; kingdom Viridiplantae; phylum Streptophyta; class Magnoliopsida; order Poales; family Poaceae; genus Alopecurus; species Alopecurus myosuroides. The sequence goes on along the minus strand of JAPCYS010003632.1, from coordinate 4,290 downwards.
CCTACGGAATACCTCCGATTAAGCTACGCTGATGGTCGTCGCGATATTTGGATTGCTCATCCATATGCATTGTGATATTTATGAATATGTCGTGCGGGTGGCTTTGTTTCGCCGATACCCAGTCACGTGTAATATCCTCATGTTGATGTGACCAACAGGATATGTCGATGAAGGGGATGACTTTTGCCTCGTCGGAGCCCAGTCATGTAACGCCCCGATTTCGTCAAACATGGACGTGTGTGTTGCTATCGCCTCGTCGGTGCCCAGCAACGGAGTGTCCTTTCCCGTAGGTTTGTGACATGTAGATAAAGTAGTGACCTAGCCTCGCCGGCACTTAGCCATGATTTCGCCTAGCCTCGTCGGCACTAGACGTATGATAAAACAATAGAAATACGGTCTTTGTCTCAACCGAGACCTGACCATGATGTCGATGGAGAAAATATCACTTTGCAAGACGGATGATTCTTGTCGAATATATTATATTGTGCTTCTTGGTAGGAGCAAGATGTATGTTGCGTATATGATCTTCGCCTCCTCATGAGGAGCGGTGTAGTCATAGGATTCAGGCTGGGCATAAAACCCGATACCCGAATCCCGAACCCGAATTACCCGCACCCGAACCCGAATAGCCCGAACCCGACAAACCCGATCATCTTTTCGGGTTCGAACTCTAAAAACCCGAAATTTATTCAGGAAATTCGGGTTCAGAGCCACGGCTCCCGAATTGCCCGAATAGCCCGAAATACTAGAAAGCCCACTAAGAAATCCTACCTCTTTGGGCCTTTCACCACAAGCCCATCCCAATTTCCACATGAAACCTAATCCCAGGCTTTGCACGTATCTATCCCCATGGCCACATCCCATTCACATAGAGGAATCGACCCAGCCGCCAGTACCAAATCGAGCAAAGCTGCGGTGAGCGCTGCGGCGAGCGCACTGGCACGTTCCCTCGACGGGATCGAGCTTCTTTGGTGTCTACTCCCCCGCGCTCGCAGCGAGCTTCTACTTCTTCTTCAAGGACGTCGGCATCAAGGCCAGGGTACTCCGAGGACTTCTCGCCGCCTGGGCGCCCGGAGCCACCGCCGTCCCTAAATCGTACTCCTCGTTGGTGCTGTGCTCTGTGCTACTGGGTACCACCCAATCGGGATCGTGGTCACTGGGGTCGCGCCGGCGCCGCTCGCGCTCGTCGCCGCGGTGGCTCTCTGCGACGGCAAGCCTTTCTCTGACTCTGAGCAGCCTGAAGCGAACATGATTTCCATCACATCGACCTCGTCCTTGGCTTTCGAGGCAGCTTGCCGCGCTGCCCTTATCCTCTAGGAAGAAGACAGAGGACGACTGCGCATTGTTCATTCGGGCAAAACGGGAATACCCGCACCCGAACCCGAATTTACGGGTACCCGAATTGTCGGGTTTCTCATTTTTCTTGGAAATTTCGGGTGTTAATTTTGAAAACCCGAAATTTTAATAACCCGAAGTACCCGACCCGATTTTTTCGGGTAACCCGAACGCCCAGCCTGACATAGGATCAATCCCTCCTCCTGGTGAGAGGCAAGGTAAAATTTATGTATGGACTCTTTTGCACTTGGTATTGGCCGTGTGCGCTTGTCATAGTTTGTACGGAGCTGCAGTCGACTACCCCTGTGGGGAACGTCCCGCACCCACTCATGTACTATTGTCATCAATCTCATCGGGAAACCATGATTCATGGCCTCTCTTCGACGGTATAATTTTCGGTCACTTGCACGATAAATCGGACCAATGGATGCACGCACCATAGAATACGTGCTCTTGTCATCAATCTCATCGGGAAACCATGATTTATGGCCTCTCTTCGATGGTGTAATTTTCGATAACTTGCACGATAAATTGGACCAACGGATGCACGCACCATAGCATAATTCTCTCGGGATCAATCTCATCGGGAAACCATGATTTATGGCTTCTCTTCGACGATGTAACTATCGATCACTTGCACGATAAATTGGACCAATGGATGGACCCATCATAGAATAATTTTCTCGGGCGAGAAGTATAGGATATAGCCGCTGCTCACTTACCATCGAAGAAGCTCCTCGCGGATGACGCCATAGCCACCGAAGGACGTGATTGGAGTGGATACTGTGATTTGGGTGGATAGTCTCTCTCGTGATCATCGCCGCTAGCGAATCGGCCCAAGATCAAGACGTGCGTGGTGTAGCCGAGGATCTACGTCAAGGAGCAAGACGGTGATGAGGTCTCGCTTGCCTCCTTACGCCTGTGCGATCTCTCGTGCGACTAGTGTTTTCCTGTGTATGCCTCTAATATATATGGCTGGGATGTCCTCGCCTCGCGTGTGGATGGTGTGGTTTGCGTGTGGTATCTCAGCACCGCAGCCTGCCGGCCGTGCGGGCGTATGTGCCTCTGACCTGGTATGGCATCGCCTAATATTTGTTGTGTGTAAAACGCCACAGCCTTGCGGCCATGGTAGCTTGTGCATCTCCCTGGCTTGTGCTCGTGTCACCCCCCGTGAGCGTGGGATTGCTGCCTTTATATAGGCGTCGCTCCAAACACATAGACTCGGCAAGCTCACATGAGGAGGAGAGGATAAGGCTCCCCACCGTTCTTGAGAGTCCGTCACCACCCCCCGTCGCGAGCCTCTCTCGCTGCCGGCGGTAGCGCTGGCTGGTGTAGGGATGGGCTAGGGTGGCTCCCCTTTCTGTACAGAGTAGGGAATCGTAGCTGTAGATGTAGGGTAGGTTTCCCTCAAGAGGTTTCGACGTGGAGTAGATCCCCTTCCTTCTGCTACCGAGGATGGGGGCCCTCGAAGTCTTGCTCCGTTCCTGCGGCGCCGAGGTGGCGTGCGGCGACGCAGACGGTGGATGAGGCGGAGAGCATCTCTGTTAATAAGGCTAGCAAAGGCAGTGTGGCCGGTGAGAAGGCGGGCGTCTCGCCGGAGTGGTCGATTCCTCTCCCTCTTCGCGCTTTAGGGTGGAGATGGAGAAGGAGGGTGTTCGATCTCTGCCTCAATAAGCTCGGTTCCCGGATCTGGCGCAGCAACTATCTTCTCTTGCTGCCTCCCCTGTTCCGTGGCAGGTTTCAGGATGTTGATGGCGGCCCGGTTTCATCGGAGTTGAGGTGTTGGTTCCTGTCTGGTTTGGTTCGTCTCTTTGTCAGGTGTTACGATCTGCGAGCTCCGGTGGTAGTGGCAGCAGTTCGTGGTGGTACTGCGAAGATTGAGTCAGAGCGGGCATGGAGATTTGAAGCTTCTGTTTCTGCGAGCTCATCTTTGGTCTTCGATGACCACAAGTTGCTGGTAAGATCCAGCCTTTCTTCAACCTCTTTTCAGAGGCCCTTGGTGTCAGCCGATGCTGTGGAGCTAGCCGGCGTCGAAGCAAGTGGTATTGTCCCCGCGGCGGCGTCGAGCGACGGCAGGCCTGGCATCTTCTTCCTGCTCGGCGGTGGGGAAAGAGTTGGACCCCGTTGTAATCGCAATCCTTTCGGGAGGGTCTTTTCTGCATATTCTAGGGACCTATGTGCTAATTCAGATTTCTTGAGGCCCCTTGTAATTTCCCTTGTATACCCACTGTTGTTATTATGAGAAGCTTCGAGCCCCCTTGGGGGCACTCCTTGTTCCAGGACTTATCTCTTTCCATGGATGACATCGGCCGTAACAAATTCGGATGTGTACGAGACGTTAAGGGTCACCTTTTATCTCTTTGGACGTGAGTCCATGTACGCATCATACATGCATGACATGAGCCGATCGATTGTTGCTAGCTCTGTATGTAGACGATTCAAACTTCCAAACCTCATATTTTTCAAACAATGAATCAAATCTTTAATCCATTTGCCCCATCGCGATGTGCATGACAAACTCTATAAAAAGAGACCAATATCATATATAGGTATTTTCACTAATATTTTATATGGCGTGGGACCCACGTGGCATGGATTAAAGCACCACAATATCATATTTTCTTTGCATAGGGGTAGCTTCACGTGAGCAAACAAACTATTGGATGCACGTAGCTGATCACTTATCGATCGATTCTCATGTGATTGAATAGCCAGCTAGCTCTCTTCAATAGGCATGTTTCTCACATTTGTATTTCCCAAATAACTTATCAAAATTGTGATCTGTTTGTACCATTGTGACGTGGATAATAAACTCTGCAAAATGAGTCCAATATTGTATATATATTCTTTCCAAAATATTTTGTATGGTGCGGGGCCCACACGTCATTGAGAAGAATTTTGCCAATTTACATGTATACATAATATAGAATTTTTGGTACAAAAATTCGTCAAACA
>JAPCYS010001435.1:0-22129 GCA_028641055.1 Alopecurus myosuroides | reverse complement strand
AGAAAGCTTTTCGGCATGGCTTCTACTGGCTCACTGCACTGCAACAAGCTGAAGATATTGTGAGGAAGTGCAACGGCTGCCAGATGTTCGCAAGTAAGATTCACATGCCTGCTTCCGAGTTGAAAACAATTCCTATCACATGGCCATTTGCTGTTTGGTGCTTGGATATGGTTGTCCTTTCAAGCCGGCTAAAGGCAATATGACACATATTTTGGTCATGGTGGACAAGTTCACCAAGTGGATTGAGGTGAAACCTATTCGGAAGTGCGATGGGTCACAGCTGTGAAGTTCGTGAAGGATGTGATCATGAGTATATGGCTACCCGCACAGTATCATCACCGACAACGGCACCAACTTTGCGGAGGGGGCAATGGTGCGATTCTGCAGAGATAAGCATATCCTACTAGACGTTGCGTCAGTCGCGCACCCTGCCTCCAATGGGCAAGTTGAGAGAGCAAATGGAATGGTACTGGCAGGCATAAAGCCAAGGCTGATTGAGCCATTGCTGAAAACACCTGGGTGTTGGCTAGAAGAGTTGCCAGCGGTGTTGTGGAGTCTAAGGACTACCCCTAACCGGTCAACCGGCTACACGCCATTCTTCTTGGTATACGGGGCTGAGGCCGTGTTGCCAATAGACTTAGAGCATGACTCCCCCCGAGTAGCCCTCTATACTGAGGTGGAGGCGGGAGAAGCTCGAGAAGACGACGTTGACCTGCTTGAGGAAGCAAGAGAGCTGACTCTGTCACGTTCGGCTATCTACCAGCAAAACCTGCGGCGTTATCATAGCCGAAAGGTGAACCCAAGGGTTTTCCGAGAAGGAGACATGGTCCTTAGGCTGGTGCAGCGCACAGCCGGGATGCACAAGTTGTCTCCTCCTTGGGAAGGGCCTTTTATCGTGAGCAAAGCGCTGCACAATGATGCATACTACCTTGTAGATGTGCGCCCATCGTAGGCGAACAGGGCAGATAAAGCTGGAGAGGAAACCAAGCGCCCTTGGAATGTAGCTCTACTTCGTCGTTTTCATTCGTAAGCAAAGATGTGTATGCACCCTCTTATCCGAGTTGAAATTCTACTCTGCAATCTGAAATTGTTCTCGGGGACTGCCCTCGTCCAAAATCGTTCTAAGTGTTTTTACTCGGCTTGACCCTTTGTCTACTCGGTTGCTCCACTTCAGAACTCATAAGCGCGTTGAGTACTGTGTTTAAACCTATATGCCAACTCTTCGACTCTGCTGCTGTCCGAAACCCGGCTTCATGGCAAGCAAGAGAACAAGCAAAAGGTCAATGAGCACACGAAAATCGCTAAGGAAGAAAAAGTACAGGAACCGAGTAGAGTGTTTTGTTACTTTTGTTCCCTGTTTCGTCTTCTCGGCTAAGTGGTGGGCTGCGTTACCATGACTGTTTCTAGCGGCTAAGTATTTGCAGCTCTACTCTTTGATTCTTGTGACTCGAATACCAAAAAAGCAACAAGTTGCGGGTAGAGCAGAGATGAAAAGATAGGGTGAATAAGAAATGCAACTCGGGGACTCGCATGGAAACGCAACTCGGCATTGAGCCAGCGTCGTTCAAATTGATTAATTTCGAAATAAACAGAGAGGGGATAAAAACTGTGTAGCAAGCAAAACAAAGATAGTCTATTACATCTGCTCCCGGCATCCCGGGGATCTGATAAGTTTTCGAGTAAAAAAGTTTGCAGGTAAAGTTATGTGGAGGTGGCCGTGTTGTCAGTGCTGGCATTGGCTGCTGCATCTTCTGTGGTGGCCCTGGCTGCCGCATCTTCCTCGGCACTGGCATGGGTGGCATCCACCTCCGACTGGATGGTGGCGGACTCCTCCATCACGACGTCCTGCTCGGTGGCTGCCAGGTCAGAAGTGGCCGTGGCCACCGAGATGGGCCCTGGAGCTGTAGAGGAACCGGAGGCTCGGCTGGGGGCGGGCATCGTGTCGTCAAGAGCGGCTCCTGAAGAGGTGCCGAAGTCGAGTGGGGCGGTGTCGATGTGCTCGGCCTCCTCATCGCTACTCGAGATGGCCGTGCGTTTCCCTTTCCCGGCCTTGCTCCTGGGGGAATCGAAGAGGCCCTCCAAGTCGGACTCCGTGTCGTCATCTTCCTCCTCGTCCTCCTCCACTTCGGTGTCGGGTTCGGGGAGGCCGTCGATGTAGATCTCCGTCTCAGCGCACTCCGCCACTCCATACGCGATCGATTTGCGCGTGGCCACGCAGTCGGAGTCCGTCTCCCACTTGGAGTTGTCGCGCTTTCCGCGGATGCGTTGCATGTCAAGATTTTCATACCAGGAGGCGATGCAAAGAAGCATCAAGTCCGCGCCTGCCCTAGCTCCAGAAGCACGCCATTTCTTCAACTCGGCCTTCACGTTCTGTAGCTTGAGTGCGAGGCCCCGGATGGTTGTTGGCTCAGGATCCTCAGGCCAGAAGAGCTTGTGAAGCTCAAAGCCCACGCGCACGAGGTCTCTACCAACGCCGGCTAGGCGTTCGAACTGGCCTCGCATCACCAGCATACTGTCTTCAATTTCGGCCCTGGTGTCCTCCGGCTCGCCATTCGCAGCACGTGCTGCTTGGGCCTTGGCCAGAGCGGGCACGCAGGAAGAAATAATGGCAGGAAAGATTTCTGGGAAAGCAAGTAGGAAATTCAGAATCAGAGAAGAAAAGAACCGGGTAGAGGAAGAACCGAGAAGAAATTTGACCGAGAAGAGAAGGGTGCAGAGAAGAGAAAGCTTACTCTTAAGCTCGATGCGCAGCGCCTGCAGCTGGGTTTTCCAGGATTCTTCATTGGATATGTGCTTATCCTGGATCTGGCGCAGAGTATCCAACTGTGGCACCCCAGCATTGGATTTCTTCAATGTTTCGCACTCCAGCTCTAGGCCTTGACCTTGGCTTTGAGGTTGTCTCCGCTTTGGTCTTCTCGGCAATCACTCTGTCCTTCTCTTCACTAACTGTAACAGCATCCCGGAGTGCTTTCTGCAGCTGGAGTTGCAGCTGCTCCGTTTCCGTAGTGTGGTCCTTCACCAACTCAACAGCCTGGTCGGACAGCTGCTTCTGCACCTCTTCCGGTTTGACGCAGTCCTGGTGTTCCTCAACAAACAGTTTGTGATCTTCTGAAAAGAGCAAGGCACGGTTAGCAGAGAAGCAAAGGTGATAGGCACAAGAATGATGCCGGGTAGACGGCTACTCACCTTCTAACTTCTTGATGGTGGCCTCGGCGTTCTCCACAAACACACGGCACTTCTCGTGCTCCTCAGCCAAGTTCTTCAGGTTCTCTGCAGAGCAGGAAAGGTTAGCGCAAAAGAAAGCAGACGCGGGCGTAAACAAGAAACGCAGTAACCGCATGGCTAAAAGCGTACCTTTCACTTCAGCCAGCTGCTGAGTACTGTCGTTGGCATTTTTGCTCGCAGCCTCCGCAGCTGCCTTCTCCTTCTCCAATGCAGCGATTCGCCTCCTAGCGATAGAGTGATTCCAGAGAAGCACGCGGTATAAGTTGGTCCGCTTCAGGACGCTATCCTGAGAAGCGAGAAGAAAACAAGTTAGACAGAGCAGAAAAGATTCAACCCGAGTAGGAGGCTACTCGGAGAGTATCCGCCTACTCGGCCAGAATCTCGGGGACTGGGTGATGGTGAGGAAGAATGAAGGCGAATAGAAGAGAAGAAAAATTCAACTCGGAGAAGGGCAAGCTGAGACTTACTGCATACGCTTGCTCGATGTCCTCGGCGTTCTTGCGATGCAGGAACATCTTGGCGGCGAGAGTGGCGGTGGCGGTGGAGACGGTCATGGGCTTGTATCCCAGATCCACTTTGTTCCACTCGACGCGCATATGGTCAATTGTGCCGAGACCAAGGCCGTGCCAGTTGTCCGTACCGAGAACCTTGCTGTCCCATTTGGCGTCGATATAGCCAATGGTATCCAGCACCTGCTCAAGGCTCCGGGATTTTATCGTTGGATCTTGGACTCCCCGAGAAGCGATAGTGACGGACTGGTTCTGGTTTGGATCTGGGGAGGGGTTCCTGGCTACGGCCTTTCGTCCCCTCAGAAGGGCAAGCTGCTTGTCCTGGGGAGAGAAGTCAATTATGTTTTGCTGGCTAACCTTAACCATGTAATCCGGGAAGCAAGGTTGGCCAGCGGCGATGGCGGCGGCAGCGGTCGCAGTGGCAACCGGGCCGGATTCTCGAATCACCAGTGCTCCACCCGAGGCTGGCGGCGGCATTTGATTCTGATCTCTGGCCCGTTTCTTCGCCTTCTCTTTTTCGGCTCTCTGCTTCTCGGGATCTTCGAGTTTCTTCCCCTCAGCTCTCGCCTTCGCCTTCTCGGCGGCTTCCTTCTCCGGCCCTCTTTCTTCGGCCTCGGTTCTCGGCGGTTTCCTTCTCGGCTGCCTCTTTTTCAGCCTCGGCCTTCTCGGCAGCTTCTTTCTCGGCTGCTCTTCTGTCAACTTCATCCCTCAGGGCATCTAGGGCCTGTTGCCTGGCTGGGTCCCGGTTCTGTGGCACTGAGGAGGAAACTGGCGGTGCGGTGCCTTGAACGATTGGAGGCACCACGGAACCATCACCTTGCGCGTCATCGGGCTGGGCGCTAGTCGGTGCGGCGCCTGTGTGCGCGTCGCTCAGTGGATAGGCGTCCGCCATGGTGGCGTCCGTGGTGGTGGCGTCCTCTACCCGCTGCTCGCCAGCGGGATTCTCTTGTGCGGCAGCCCCCGTGGTGGGCTGCTCTTGCTCTGCGTCTGGCTGCTCGTGGGTGGCGGTGTCATGCATCTCCTGGTCCTGATCCTCCTCGGCATTGCTGGCCGGAGGAGAAGGCGCTCTGTCCTAATGAGCAGCAGTGTCCTGTGCTGCTGACGACGCACGGTTCTGCTGTTCTGTTTCTGCTCCCTGGATGTTGGTGACGTCATCCTCCTCATCGTCGAGATTGATCAGAGGCACTGGTGCTTTGTTGGCTTGGTCGGGCGCGAGAACGGCATTCGCGTCCATGGCAGGGCTGCCGAGAAAGAAAGTATCAGAAATTAGAAGGAGATTGGGGAAAACACCACAGCGCGGGAGGAGAGACGGTCGGGAAGAAAACTTACGCAGTGGTGGAAGTGAGCTTTTGCCTTAATCTCTTCACGACTGTCTTGGTCGGTTTCGGCTTCTCGACTGGCTTCTTCTTCTTGGCTGGAGGTCCTTGGGCGTCACTGCCAGTCCGCTTGCGGGTGTTGGGGGCTGCGACGGACAGAGGTTTGACGACAAGGACCGCATCGTCCTTGTCCTCGTCATCGTCCTCGTCCTCGCTCTCGTCAGCAGCTTCATCTACGAGTCCGAGAAAAGAAAAGATGAAAATTAGGAACAGCAAGCAAGGGATTGACGCTTCTCGCAAGCAAGCAAAGTGAGAACGTTGTTACCTTCGAAGTCATCTTCAGACCAATCGCGAAGAGACGATTCAGCCTCGCGCTTCTCCGTCGTTGGGGAGCGTGGGAGATTGATCTGATCCGCAGCATCGAAGGAGGGCACATCGTCCTCCTCGCGATCGGCAGAGAAGTTGCCATCGAAGCGCTCGCAGCTTTCAATTTTCTGGCGAGTAAGGATCTGAAAGACAGAGAAGGGTCACAGATTAGCCGAGTATCGAGAAGGAATTCTACTCGGATAGGCGTGCAAGCACAAAGCACACTAAGCCTAGGCAGCTCACTAATTGTTTCTACCCGGATAGGCGTGCAAACACAAAGCATACAAGGCCTAAGCATGATTGTTGAATATCCTACACGGAAAGGCGTGCAGGCGCAAAGCACACTAAGCCTAAGAATCGTTCCCGAGTAGGCTACCCGACAAGGCGTGCAAGTACAAAACACATTAAGCCTAGGAGATTCGGCTAAGTATCCTACTCGGTGCAGAAGGCAATTGCTACTCGCGGCAAGAAGAAGAGTTATCTACTCGGGAAGCATATGCAAAAACAGAGTAAGGAGAACGTACCCGCTCAATCGGCTTCGTGCGGCTGTACGGGACGAACCCGTACTGCCAATGGTCGCTGAGGCTCGTCATCAAGATGGCCCTTGCGTGCCCGGGAACATCAATGTTGTCGATCTCGATGGTTGTCGTCCTGGTGCAGTCGCGGGGGCCTCCCATGTAGCACATGAGATGGCAGCGCTCCTGCAGAGGCAGCACTCGGCGCTGGATCCAGCAAGCCACCGGATCATCGTTCTTGAGGCCTTGCTCTATCAGCCAGCCAAGCCTGTTCTCTATCTCGATGGCGTTGTCGTCGTTGGCGGGCTTCTCCTTCCAGTTCTTCTGAGTGGGAGCACGGAGGCTCCAGGCGGGAAGGTTGATCCTGTCGTTTACCTGGGCTCCTTCGACGGCGGGGATGTTCTTGACATAGAAGAACGTTTTCTGCCACAGTCGAACGGAGTCCAGCCCCTTGATACGGGGGTGGTTCATCCCGGTCCGCTGTATCATCATGGCGCAGCCGGTGTCGGTTGCGCGGCCGGCCACGCCCGCGCTGTCCTTCTTCCCGACAGTCTGCTGGCGGAGGTGGAAGTACCTCAGCCAGGTTTCCGACGTCGGGTGGATGCCGAGGAAAGCCTCGCACACCACGGCGTGGTAGGCGAGGAAGACGACGGCATTCGGTGGCAGATGATGCATCTGAAGGCCGAAGTGGTCGAGAAACTTACGGAGGAACTCGGAGGCCGGCAGTCCGAAGCCGCGCTCGAAGTGCGACATGAAGACGACGCGCTCACCCACCCGCGAGTTGGCACGACTTCATTGTCAGGCGCCCGGCACTCCACGCCGGGAGGAACTCGCCTGGTATTAACGAGCCAGGCGAAATCCTCACTGGTAACGATTGAGCCCGCCCAGCCGGCTTTGGCCATTGTTGCAAGCAGGAGGAGTGGAAGAAGTTGGACGGAGTTGGTTGGAATTGATTAGGCGAATTGAGTCCGCGGCGGCGCGAGAGCTTGCGCGGCGGCGGAGAGCTCGGTGGCGGAGGAAAGCAGAGGACGAAAGAGGAATAGTGCAAGGGAAGGGGAAAAGGAAGTTACCGGCGGGGGTATTTATACCCTCTCCGCGATTTTACCGTTACCATCGGCGTAGTGGGATCAATCGTGGCCATGATTGATGTGTGGTGGGGCCTGTGGCCGAATAGAAACGCACGTAAGCGCGGGATGCGCGCGTAACGGCCACAGTAGATCCCACGATCAGATCGTGGCCCATTATTACGATTGATGGGACGTAACGAGCCGGTGGGCCCGCCCCGTGAAAACTGGGCGCGTGGCACGATGTGTCGTGGGCAGCGAAACGACAGGGTCGTGGATGCTTGACACGCGTCCGGCCGCAGCACGGACGGCTGGATGGTGTTCTGCGCCGCAACGGCTCCATTCAAGAAAATTCTCTAAGTTTTTTTACTCGGTTACAGAGTAGAAAGCAAGTACTACTCGGGAGACAAGAGACAGAAGATACTTGTCAGAGTGCTACTCGGAGGCCGTTTACTCGGCATCTTGAGGTTCAAGGGCTATGAGGCAAAAAACTGGTTTTAAGCTGGCAGAGCCTAGTGAACGAGTTCGCAAGACTCAACCAGCTTCGGGGACTGCTGTCGGGGGGTTACCCCCGAGTAGGGTAAAGACAAAGGGTAAAGGCGCCTTACAGAAGAGAGGTTCGGTCGAGTAGCCGGCTACCCGGTACTCGCTACCCGGTCGACTGCTACTCGGTCTCACCTCAAGATGACTAGAAGGAGATATCAATCAAGTTCTATCCTTTCGAGTAGAGGAGTTGGTCCGAGTACAATTGGCGGGAACAATTGGCGGGAACCTACTCGGGCCAGAAAGTCAAAGGAGCCGTTCTGACACAGGATCCCGCGTATCCTGGGTCCGTACTTGGCAGCATTCGAACTACTGTTCATCTGGGACCGGCCTGCCTGACAGTGACAGCATGGAAGCAGGCCGTGGCAGGATAAGGGGGGCCTACTCTGTGCCTAGGTACAGTGATACCAGTCTGTCCCCTAGTTTTGCCCAACGACTTTCCAGATGAAGCCAAGGTTAGGAACCAAAGCTGTCAGCGGGAACCCGGAAGAAGGACGGTGTGCACACTATGTCGACACTTGTCCATGTTTGGACGTATCCGGCTGGGCACCAGGTATATAAGGTGCCCCGCCGCCTCCTGCGCGAGGCATGCTCACATTGAACCCTAGAAACCCTAAGTTCTTGACCTAGCCCTACTCGGAGAGAGGAGAGTGGCTACTCGGTAGCGATATCATTTGTACTGTGGCTACTCGGAGAAACATCATAATACATACAGAGAGGCAGGAGTAGGGGTTTTACCTCCTCACGAGGGCCCTGAACCTGGGTAGATTGTGTTGTTTGCAGTGCATTGTTCTTACCTCACGCGGCTACTCGTCGCGTGATCCCTCCCCGGACACCTCCAGCGTCCTTCGTCCCCACATCTTTAGCCATCCCATGGCATCTGCCGTGACACCACCACGACAAGAAGTCTTTAGGTACAAGAAGATGGCGGAGCGTGAAGTTGAGATCATTCACAGGATAAAGGCAGAACAGATCGATGAATACAAGAGGGGGAATTTGAAGCTTTGGGAGGAGATCTTCTCACTCACCAAGACCACCAATGATTTGCAAGCACAACTCTATGATGTGCATAACCAGAACAATGAGTATGAGAACAGGTTTAAACGTATAAGCTCTGCTGCTAGTTTCAGGATGTTGGAGACGAAGACATCATTTGTTGATGGAGAACCTTTACCTTGGAAGGCCGAGGATGAGAAGGATTCACCGTCACCACCACCGAAGAATTGATCCGTCATTGGTTTTGGCATCTCCTCGGCTTGTTCCAAGCTTGGGGGGTGTCGCGGTATCACATCAGCATCTTTCATCTTTTTACTTTTTCAATAGAGTCATATCATGAGTAGAGAGGTTATCATATAGGATGGTTTGCAGTATGGAAGTATCTCTCCTTAGTTCGTTATCGTTGTACCCGTTGGTGTGAGTTGCCGGTTTGAAATATTAATGAGAAGTTTCGTCATTCACTTTCTGCACACATCATTTTTGTTTTCAATTTCTGTCATATGGTTGAGCTTGTTATTAGTATTTGGTATCACTCAAGAGATCATCAAATTAATCTAGTTGGTTTTGGCAAACTTAGCTTGGGCCAGCAGAAATAATAATGAGAGAAGCTAGTATAAGAAAGAGGAATTTGCCTATTAGCTCGTAAACTTAGTATTCACAAGTTTCTTGGGATTTCAATGAATATTGCATGATTGGTTTCATCATATGTATATTTGTTTGTTTTCCCTCAACTCTTATGCTTGCTACCCAGTCTTGCTAGCCAAAAACCCTGTACTAAGAGGGAATGCTTCTCGTGCATCCAAACCTTGAGCCCCAAAACCTTGCCATTTGTGTCCACCATACCTACCTACATGTGGTATTTCACCGCCACTCCAAGTAAATTGCTCATGTGCTACCTTTAGAACTTTCAAAATTACACATGTTTTGTGTTCCTGTTTTTTCTCATGAGGACGTCAATGGAGAATCTTTATCTCACTCGTTGATTGGACTTCAACCACCTGGACTAGTGGCTTCATCCGCTTATCCAAATGCTAGAGAGCTGGCAGCGGGGTTCCCAGCCCCAAAACTAATACTCAAATTCTCTTCACTATTTTTGCCCCTGATTTATCAGTCAAAGCATAATCGTGTAAACAAAAGATAATGAGGGATGCTTCTTGTCCGTATTTTATTTATCGACTTTTCACTCCATAAAGTTGTGGTCATGTTATCTGAGTTCAATTTCGCTTGGGGACAAGCGAGGTCTAAGCTTGGGGGAGTTGATACGTCCATTTTGCATCACAGTTTTAAATCATAATTTTATGTTATTCATCGATATATTTCATGTTATGATGCATCTCTTATGTTACTTTATCTTATTTTGCATGTTTTATAATTTTTGGAGAATAAACACCGGGACCAGGAATCTGATGGAAAAAAAACACCGTCGGGATACCATATTTCAGAAGATCAGAAGAAGTAGGACACCGGGGGTGTCCTAGAAGTTCAGAGGAGGAACCCAGCCAGAAGGAGAGCCAGAGGGGGGCCCACACCATGAGATGGCACCCCCCCTTGGCCACGCCACCTAGGGGTGTGGCCACCCTGGCCCACCTTTGGGGAATATCTTTTGCGTGCCTGTCCCCCAGGAAACCCTAAGAAGCATACCATCATCGAAGAATTATTTCGCCGCCGCCTCGGGGCGGAAAACACCCGAGAGAGAAAAGCTCTCTGGCAGGGAGAAATCTGCCGGGGAAATTCCTCTCCGGAGAGGGGAAATCACCGCCATCGTCACCGTCATCACTCCGGGCATCATCAAGATCGTCATCATCATCATCATCACCACCACCACCAGCACCATCACCCTCATCATCGACCGTCATCCCGCTGTAACAATTAGGGGCATCTATCGTTGTTTTGCATTAGATCTCTCTCCCGGCGTGGATTACTTGTTAGTATTTGATGCTTGTGAGATTTATCGGTGTTTGCACTTTATGAACAGATTGTTATCATCCATTATATCACCTCTGATCATGATCCATATGATGTCTTGTGAGTAGTTCGTGTTGTTCTTGAGGACATGAGAGAAGTCAAGTTGTTAGTAGTGAAGTAATGTTGAGTCATATTTAATGATTGATATTTAAGTTGTGGTGTTATTCTTCTACTGGTGTCATGTGAACATCGATTACATGATACTTCACCATTTATGGGTCTAGGGGAATTCATCGTGTATTTGGCTACTAATTGTGGGTTGCCGGAGTGACAGAAACCTAAACCCCCGTTAGAAAACCATTACACGAGGGAGCGTAGGATCCCGGAGTTTAAAGCCGTGTGTCCTCAAGAACATTTGTTAATCATAAGTAAACCCACCGGCTTGTCCTTTGCTGAAGAAAGGATTGGGCCACTTTCTGCAATTATTACTACTGCATTTTATTTACTCGCACTTTATTTATCTGCAATATAAAAAATCCCTACAAATATATTTTCCAGTATTTACAGTTATTCCTTTATCGAAACTATTTGTCAACATATTCTGCTCCTCGTCGGGTTCGACACTCTTATTTATCGAAACTACTACGATACACCCCCTATACTTGTGGGTCATCAATCTTTAAGCGAAACGAGGAAATTACAATGCTCGGGCGGTATCGTGTGATTTCCGAGCGGAGGCGAGGAGAGCGCATCAATCTTTAAGCGAAACGAGGAAATTACAATGCTCTGGCGTTGTCGTGTGATTTCCGAGCGGAGGCAAGGAGAGCGCATCATGGAGGTTTGCACCAAGAGCTCTCTAGCCACGAGGCATGGAGGCCTGTGGGGAGCTACGCCAGGAGGTTCTGGTAGGCGGCCATTGACAGCACCGTCCTTTCTGTCCGATCCGTGACCTTCCCTGCCTCTTGCGATTCCCGGCATGACGGAGCACACAGCTGCGGACGAACGCTCCTCCCGGTGGCCATGGCCCTCGGTCTGACTTTTCCAGTAGCGACACCTGACACGGTCCTTGGATCGCATCATCCCGCACCTCGGCTTGTGCTGCTGGGGCGGCATCAAAGAAGATGGCTTGTTTAAAATCGTTCATGCCGCTAGCTTACCGTGGTTCACCCTACTGCGCTCCTATGACGTAAATTTCGATGGCAACCAATCTTGATCTTGATCGCAGCTTTTAGTTGGATTATAAAGCAACCACTTGTTTTGCTAGGCGTGCCCGTCTAGGACAACAATTTGTATACGGGTCCAAAATAGAATGGATCGCTTGTACCTAGAACAGACTAACGCGATGACAGAACAAAATTTGCGATGTACGAAAAGGTATGAAGTGTCATAGAAAGTGTTGAAAAAAAATATCTTATACACTTTCAAGACAAGCATGATATAGAAAAAATTAAGCATGGACAACATTCATAAATTTTACGTAGGGATCTTCGCATGTCTCCAGAACACACTAAACTACATACTCCCTCCATTTTTATATACAAGGTCACTATCTCAATTCGTAGATACCAAGAAAACAAAGCCAACTATTAAACATCACAGATAACTATGTGGAAAACCTTTTGTGTTCCATGCTAATTAAACATATTTTATGTGGTGACTCTTTCTCTATGGTTGCATGCAATATTCATATTAATGAGCGCCACTATACGAGGTAGAATTATAATCAATTCTTCTTGGGAAGAGATGGTGGCCTTGTATTGATAGAAATTTTATTTTGGATAGTGGCTTTGTATACAAAAACGGAGGGAGTAACAAAGTGCATGAAGACGCTATTCACAAACATCAACAACAACATGGCCAACACGATTTGATAAGAATAGTCTCATGCTTTTGAACATTGAAGGAACCCCTATAAAGGTCATGTATCTCAATATATGAAACACATTTTTTATTAAACAAACATCCAATGCACTAGAACATGATTTGAAGTTAATAGGCTATAATCATTAGATGACCTTTTAGAAACAATAGACAACTAAATCAAATAGCAATAATTAAACTCAAAATACATTACACCTGGTAATAAGGTTGAGAAAGAAACATTTGCATCTGCAAATAGTACTTCGAAGACTTTCTATGCATATTTTAATCACTTTGCATAATAAAACTTCTTGGATTTATGGGCTGGTCCTCCCTGTCACACATAGGATACATACTTGATTCTATTTCATAACCACTTGTAGATTCCCCAAAAACAATATGTTCTTCACTCGTATCCACATTGAGTGGTTCCCAAGGATGCAGTGAAAGCTTTCTTAATCTATTGAGCTCATCGGCGACCTCTTTCATCGAGGGCCTATTGTCGCCACACATATCTAGGCATTTCTTAGCTAGGTCAGCAAGTCCTCTCAGTAACTCCATGCTCTCTTGGCCTTTCAAGTGGCTTGCCAACATTACATCAAGATTATCCTCCTTCATAGCAGATAGGAAAACTGATGAAAGACATATTTGCTTCTCTAGACCTTCAAGCTTCATTGGCAACTGTCCAGTGAGGATCTCTAGAAGGATAACACCAAAGCTGTAAACATCACTTTTATTTGTCAATATGAATGTTTGAATGCATTCGGGATCAAGGTATCCCCAAGTACCTTGAACCTTTGTGACAAACTGCTCTTTGTCGGATGGGGCTAGGATGGAGGCTCCAAAGTCTGATACTTTGGCCATGTAGTTTTCATCAAGAAGGATGTTGGAAGTTTTCACATCGCCATGAATCACTGGAGGATATGCATCTGAATGTAGGAACCGGAGTCCTTCGGCTGCCTCGTGAACAATCCTTAAGAGAGTGTTGAAGGATATTTCTAATGCTTTGTTATTTCCATGGATAAGCTCAAAGAGTGTACCGTTCAGAACAAATTCATAGACAAGAATTGGAACTTCCACCTCAAGGCAACAACCCACGAGTTTCACAATATTTTTGTGATTGAGTTGTGACAAAATGAGCATCTCCTTGCCAAATTCCTTCTTTTGCCTTTCTTCAACTAACCCAGATCTTTTAACTGCAATTGTCATGTTATTCTTTGTTATCCCTTTATATACTGTTCCATTGCCTCCTTTTCCAAGTATTCTGCTATCGTCATAGTTGTTTGTGGCAGTTATGAGTTCAACTTCAGAAAATACAATGAAACCAAGACCTTCTTGCGCCTTCATATGGTCTAACAAAATCACACCACCATGTCGACGAAAATAATCTTGCTTAATTGTGTTAATTTTTTTCTTTTGGATTACCATTTATATCCAAGAGATAGTGGTCGTTATAATAATCACTACGAGAACAGAAAGTACTGCAAGTCCTGCATATGCATGAAACCACATTAGAAAACTATTTTCTTATATATAGAGAGAAGGAGTATTAAACATACTTTGTGTTTTGGTTACCATTGGATAAATTATGTATTATCTATTTTAAATTTAATATTTTTGTCACCATTGCACATGAATGAGATAAAAAGTATTGGTTTAGCTAGATAATATCTTTTTGAGGCTTACCTATAATTAATCGTGTATCAAGGTTGCATGTATTATTATTTTCGAGTTTTCTTCCTAATCGACAAGAACACCAGAATCCTCCATCTGTGTTGTGGCAAACACCGCCTGAATGGCATGGGTTGTCAATGCATTCATTGACATCTACATTAGGATGAAAAAAACTAATATTAGTATCATAAGCACTAAACAAACCTTATAAATTCAAAGTGATATTTGATTGGCATTAATTTATGTGTATACAGTATACACCTAAAACTCGAAACTAATCAGTACCTTGGCATCCAAATTGAAGATATGGATTGCCTTGGTATCCCTTGGAGCAGTTGCACATGTATCCATCATCATTGAGAGAATCAATGCACACGCTGTTGCTGCTGAGGCATGCATAGGTACTAGTATTATTCAATCGTGCAACATCACATGACTCGACATCTCTTATAGCCCAATCAACCACCATGGGTGCCCGCCCAGCATATGTGTCATTGAACATGGTGCTGGTTATGAACGAAGTGCTGAAGTTGAATGTTGCTGCCTCCATGAGCGCCGCATAGCTGCACCGGTTGAACTGCCATATTAGACTTGTGTTG
The DNA here is from genome assembly GCA_028641055.1 of Alopecurus myosuroides. Classification (NCBI taxonomy): domain Eukaryota; kingdom Viridiplantae; phylum Streptophyta; class Magnoliopsida; order Poales; family Poaceae; genus Alopecurus; species Alopecurus myosuroides. Next base: position 7,557 of record JAPCYS010001435.1, on the reverse strand, counting down.
ACCGACCTAAAGAAGCCTGTGTGGTAGTAATACATCCTCTTTGGTATAGTACTCTGGGAGCAACCGATGCCGGAGCAGGACCCATCTACCAAATCTGACATGTTGCGGCATGTTGCGACGCCTAGGCCGTGGTAACCTGTGTAGTCATCATCAATAGAGGCAAGAGCGTTGCACCCAATAACTGTGAACCGGAGCGTTGCACCCAATAACTGTGAACCTGTTGTGGACATCGGAGAGTCGGTAGGGAGAAGACTGACTATTTTCGTCCACCCCCACAGGACGGCCAAAACCATCCATGCTCCCCGTAGAGGTGTTATAGCAGTACCCCATTATGTTGTTGAGCACCCGTGCAGTGCCATGAATCAAGGAAATGTTGAGCACCTCAAAGGAGCCCCTAAATGGCTTGTAGGTACCATCTTGCAGCCTCCAACTGACATCAAATCCTTCTCCGAGTGAGCAGTTTGGATCGATACCGAATGGGTACGGTATCTCAACAGTGCCACACTGCCTTCGGCACTGTGAACTAGGAACCACAGTTCCATGGGCATATTGTGCTGCAGTCAATACGAGACCGAGGCCAAGCTGCAATAACACGTGCATATTCTTGGGCTGCAAAATAAGTAACAGGCAACTTTTAACTAAATCAATACCAAACTGTTAACATAAAAATTGGAAGGCCATACCCAGATTATAGTCTATCACACCTAGCCATAGTGTTACGTCGATGCATTGGTGAGTCAAACCGGGAAACATGTTTAACATAACATATACGTCAACAAAGAATTATATAGAAACATTTATCATTCATTCTATATCTATTCTTCTATCTATCTATCTATTCTATTATATACTCAAAGAAATATAAGAGTGTCTAACAGAGACAACGGGTTGATCCACATCCCCAAATTATTTTGATTGTTAGATCTAAAATATATGGCTAAGATTTTATTAAACACTAATCGTTGCGTAACGTGTTTGACAACTTATTTGACTAGGAAAGAGGTCACGTCTCTGATGTTGTCGCCAGAAAAAATCTACGGTATACCCCGCTTCGGCAGAAATGCTAAGAAAAAGGAAACGTGAACTCCCGCAATCATTTGATCAACGCGTACTGTCCAAGGACTTTAGAGCATCTCCACTCGCGCCCCCCAAAGGTCGCCCCCAAGCGCCTTCTCGTCCGGACGGGCCCCGAGCACGCCCAGTCGCGTCCCCCATTGGGCCTTCCCGTCCGGACGCCCCCTTGTTCCCGTCCGGCAAACCCAGCCCAACCCCGCCTCCCAGGGGCTCCCATGGGGGGTGCCGGACGACTCGCTATGCCCCGCGGGCCCGTCCTGCCAGCGACACAAACCGACCACAAACGCCACGTCCGCTTGCGCCTCGCCCATTTGCGCACCGACCGCGCCGGCTCGCCCTCTACCGTCTTCCTCCGCCCCCAGCGCCGCCGCTCTATCGCCCACCAGCGCCGCTCCCCGGCCCTTCTCCCTCTGCCGCCTCCGCCCCACCGGCGTCGCCTCAGGCGCCACCTCCGGCGACCAGAGGTAACCACCACGCCCCCAAGGTGTTCGGCAATTTTCCCGGTTGGGCGTCGGCCGTTGCTTTTGTCATATTTTGAAGCTATTTTCATTTCTACAGATGGACAGCGACGATAGATGATGGTGAACTTTCTCTTAGAGGAAGAAGCCGATATCGACGACGAGGAAGATGATAACTTGCTTGTTCTTGCTTGTTTGGCACAACTCCTCGCCGAGGATGAAGCCAATAGCGAACCAAAGCAAGGAAGATCCAAGTTTGGGAGGAGAAAGACGAAACCGAGGATGAGAATGGAGGGCCACTGCATGCTTTTCGCCGACTATTTTGCCGATGAGCCAAGATTCGATGCAAAGGATTTTCAACGGAGATTTCGGATGAGCCAAAGGTTGTTCAACACATTGGTGCAGAATGTGAGGGAGCACGACCCCTGGTTCAAGATGAAGAAAGACGCCTAGGGATGGTAGGTTTCTCCTCAATTCAAAAGTGCACCGCTGCTATGAGAATGCTTGCATATGGCGCCCCTGCAGATGGCCAGGACGACTATATCCTCATGTCTGAGTCGTCGGCTATCAAAGCCATGTATAGGTTCTGCAGTGCGACAGTGAAAGTGTTTGGCCCAAACTACTTGAGAGGACCAAATGAGGAGGAAACTGCTCGGATCCTGGCAACAAATAAAGCAAGAGGTTTTCCTGGTGTGCTTAGAAGCATTGATTGCATGCAGTGGAGCTGAAAGAACTGTCCATTTTGATGGCAAGGATTGTACAAAGGGGGCCATAAAGGAGTTTGCATCGTGGTCCTTGAGGCAGTGGCAAATCAGGAGACTTGGATTTGGCATGTGTTCTACGGCATGGAAGGATCTCACAATGACATCAATGTGTTGCAGCATTCCCCTGTGTTCGCGAAACTTATTGAAGGTCATGCTCCGCCAGTAAACTATGTTGTCAATGGCCACGAGTACAACAAGGGGTACTACCTAACGGATGGTATCTATCTAAGATGGTCAACATTTGTGAAGACAATTTTTAATCCTCTAGGCAACAAGAAATCCTGGTTTGCCTCGGTACAAGAGAGCACAAGAAAGGATGTCGAGCGTGCATTTGGAGTGCTCCAGCAGAGGTTTGTCATTGTGCGGTATCCTGCTCTCACTTGGTCGGCCGAGCATATGGGAAAGATCATGAATGCATGTGTGATCATCCACAACATGATCATTGAGGATGAGCGTGCCAATCCAGTGTATGATCATCTTCCATATGAGTTTTAGGGTCCTCTCGCCAATGTGGATCACAATGTGACAGCGGATTGGACGGAGTACATCGCTATGCACATGGAGATCCAAGACGGGGCCACTCATGGCTAGCTCCAAGATAATCTAGTGGAGCATTTATGGGTTCGCAAAGGATTAGCGGCGACATAGTGCACTTCCAATTTATTTTTAATTGTATGAATATTTTTTTTTGTAGCAATTTAAAACTATATGCGTAATAATTTAAATCTAGAACATAAATATTTTTAAGTATTTTTGGAAGGCCAAAATAGCAAAAGGTAGACAAATTACTGCTTTGGAGGTTTTGGTTAGGGGCGCCGAGTGGGGACGGGGCGCCCCCGTGGGCGCGGCGCCGTCCGGACGAGCCCCCAAAGGGTTTGCCCCGGGCGCCGATCCGGACGCCTACTAGGGGCGCGAGTGGAGATGCTCTTAGGAATAGATGTGTTACCTACGGCCCAAATAATAACTGCCACGGCCGCCACAGTTGGAACGTGGTCGTTGTCACTTCCATAATTGATTCATCTGCGTTGGACACATGTACTACTTTCTTACGGCATGTGCAGCGGTTCAGCCGGCCATCGTACGCAGCACGCCTCCATGTCATCTAGAGACTCTCGCATAGACAGGACGTACATCAGAGTTGACTGTTTGGCAGGCTGTAAAATTTGCAACGGCCCGTAAATTGTGCTTGGAGCGTGAGTTTTTTTTGGCCGACGATATGCGACTAACTCAGTACAACGGGAATTATGCCGTCTGTAGGTAGCGATTAGTACGGAAAACGTCCGTATTAGACAGTCGTGACCGTTATTTCCTTTCTCTTTCCTCCACATCAATTATTTTCCTACGTGGTAAGAGTTACAAACGGTTGACTGTACATCATTGTACGTGCCCTTAGACCGTAAATAGGTTTGACCGTTTTATAAACCTGCCTTGTACGAGGCTTAAAAGAAGAAAAGAAACCTGCCTTGTAGGAGACTATATGTAGCAACTTTGCTGATAACACCAAGCACCCCCCAAAAAAATGAAATAAGTGTACTCTGTTTTTATTTAACTACTTTCTGATTTTAATTGAAGTCAAATTTTGTAAAATTCAATCACGGATAAAACAATAAATATCTACATGCATAATACCAAATGCGTAGAATATAAAAATACGTAGATATTTCTAATAAGAACAATTTTATATTTTAGATGTTGATATTTCTACATATTTGTTCATACTTTGTAAATTTTGATTTTGACTACACCAACATGAAGCAGGGCAGTTAAGAACGGAGGGAGATCGTTCGTTTCTACAATGTAGTACACATAAATTAAAAATGTATTCAAGTGCCATCAGATTAACACAATCACAAAACTTCTGCGGATGTTTTTGGACTCGTGGAATTATAAAATAATGAAGTCACGACACTAATCGACCTACGTACATCGTTTCTATGATTTATAACACATAAATGAAAATAAATTTTACTTCCATCAGACCAACACTATCACAAAACTCCTGCGAAAGTTTAGAGTTTTCGGCCATGGAAGTTTAAGATCGATGAAGTAACGAAATTAGTCGCACTATCGAAAGGAACGTCCCTCGCGCAAAAAATTTACCGGTTTAATTATACACACTGATCTATGTCAACACACATTCTCGCGAGGATGAGAATGTTCCTCACGACAAAGATTTACAACCATTCAAATGTGAAAAAGATACAATATTAGTCGAAACCGTATTGATGGGAACATTCCTCATGACAAAAAAATATTTTAGCTGATTAATACACATAGGGCTAAGTCACCCCAGATTTCCGCTTGATATGTTTTATATTTTATATCCATACAGTGTGTCAATATTTATTTTATATCAGAGGTCCTAAAAGCGTAAACTTAATTCTTATGAATTTCTTTGATGGGTATTGCTTGGTTTCTATCGTAGACATATTTGTGCTATTGTATGTGTATTTCCCGGTTCTCTCTCGTAACAAATCAACATAACAGTACATGTCAATGCCTGCAAAGTCATTTTGCATAACACCAAAAATAATGTGACGGGCGTGTAGACCATTGAATGAATATCAAGATGATTTAAGAGTCTGAAAAACATAGATGCCTACTTTTCTAACTTCCACTATTGAGGCATAAAAATGGCAATGAATATGTCTGGAAGAATAGTTTATCTTTAGCGGTATATTCATATGAAAAATAATGGCCAAAGTTTCACCATGTTCATGTTTCTAAAACATAGCTCATTATTACATGGAGTGAGTAAATGTGAGGATGAAACATCAAATAAGATAAACCTAACTACGTGACCTACCTATTAAGGAGGATCAACCGTTTTATCTTAATTCAATATTTTTCGATTAAATATAACTTACCCCGTGTTCTGATCTAACATCATGTAAGAACTATGTCATGATAATCATTTGTCGACAAAATTTGTATTGCCAAAGATGTTTCTCGCCTGACTAATAGTGTTTATCAGAACATCTGCGATAGATGTAGAACAATTTTGTTTTTCATCGCGTAATGGGAAATAAGGCGATATATCAATGAAGCCATATTTTATTTTTCTTGATCACTTTCAACCAGCTATAGATGATGCCCTCGCATTTGCGAGGGACACTGTGCTAGTTATATAAAAGCACGTGCCATATTGAGAAAAAACATTGATGCATTATAAAACCCCAAAAAACAACAAACCGTTTGCCCATCAATCTTGTGAACTCTCTTTTTTACAATGAATTATAATGGAGTAAATTACCAAAAACTATCACATTTGAAACGAGGTTAATGGGTTGGTGCCTCTTTTCGTTTTTTTTAATGTCTGCCAGTTCTTGGATGTGAAGTTACAAAATAGCGCTCGTTCTCATTTAAACATGTTTTGACAACATTCCTAACTAGCGGGGCCTATTGTGAGGACTGAGTTGGCATCACATGTGGAGGAGCTGAGGTGGACAAGGGGCCCACCTGTCAGCCCTCATATGCTTCTCTCTCTCTCTCTCTCTCTCTCTCTCTCTCACTAAATTTTCATTGCTGCTGCCGGCCGGATGCTCCTGCGGTGTCCCTAGACCTCCCTCCCCACACAGATATGGAGAAGCCCTGGTCCTCCTAGCAAACATCAACAAGAGAGTGTGTGCTCCTTCCTTTGATATTTTCAGACCGCCCGAGCCCCTCTTCTCGTACCAAGATAACAAGAACAAAGCACTAATGGTGAGGGATCTCTCAAAACTTCCTCAACCTTACCATAGAACGAGGTAGATATATATAAACATGGCATAAAACTTGTCTGATGGACAAACTAACAACACTTTCAAAAGTTCTAGATAACACACTAGAAGGTATTAGACATGTATGCATTTAAACTATTAGAGTGTTGGATAGAAGATATAGATGAAGTAACACCGAAGGAAGTCCGGAGCCTTGGGACATAAAGGAGGAGTCATGAATGACACCGAGAATGGGCAGACTAGTTACAGACCTTTTATGGAAAGTGGAAGAATTATTTAGGAAGGTTTCGAAATATTTCGGAAAGGTTCCAAACTTTCCTGGGCATGGCTAGGCGGATTGGAAAAGGGAGTAGACCTAGTTGGTATCGGATTCCCCCTTGATCTGAATTGGGAGGGGAGGGCCCGGCTGCCACTTGGACTCCACGCCCCTCATGAGGCGCATTAGGGAAGGAGGGAGTCCCAGAAGGGCTCCTCCACCCCAAGTCGGTTTGGGAGGTGGATTCCTTGGAGGACTTCTCCACCCCAAAGATGGTCGGCCATTATATATAAGGAGGGTGTGCAGACATACCTACCCCAAGCCAGGGCGCAGTACCCCACTTCTCCTAGCTGCACCACCACCTCTTCCACCTCCAGACGGCGCTGTGCTACCCAACGCCTCTGTCTACTTCATCTACTATGCAGGAGAGCTACCGTATCTCTACCCTGGCTTGACGTAAATATCGTAGGTAATCGTGGAGTGCCACAGATCTTTGTCGACAATGTCCCCTCTTTGTATGTGTGCTTGATATCACCACGACACGGCGCTAATGATCTCGTACATGTGGATACAATGGAGTTGTTGCACTTGCGACACTACTTCGTGGTATAATACATCTCCTCGCGATTAGACAATTCTGATTGCGAGGATCGACCACGTCTACATCCACGTCAACCTAAAAAACTTCCTCTATAGTTTGATGTGAGAGGGCTTGATCCGGTGTTTCTCCCTCTCACATATGATCTTGGTTATGCGCTAGAATTTTTTGTTTTACGTAGCGCGTTCACCAACAACAACTACACCCTAAAACATATGGGTCGCTCTATAGGTACTCCATGGGTAACTATTTTCTAATGATCGTGGTAACTACGTCGACTTCTTGGTGATAGACAAACTAAAGACATGGGTAACTTAATAATGTAATGGGTGGATAACAATTAGCTAGAGAGCATGATAAAAACATCGATTTCGTAACTCTAACCTGAATATCGATGATAAGTATATCATGATCGTATGGGTTACTCCATCAGTAATGGTTGTGTAACTATTAGCTAGAGAGTATAGTAACAATATCTATTTCTTGGTAATATGTGTACCATAAACACATGGGTAACTCCATGATACTATTACTTAGAGAGTAGGGTAACTACATCAAGTGATGATAACTATAGCATGAACATACGGGTAATGCCATCAGTACTAGATTCTTAGCTATTACACAGGGGGTTGGGTAACTATATCAATTTTGCGGTTATAAGTATATCATGAACACGTGGATAACTCCA
>JAPCYS010000921.1:0-22231 GCA_028641055.1 Alopecurus myosuroides | reverse complement strand
ATTCTTTTAGACGAAAGGCACGAGTGCCCGACTTTAAATTAATAAAGCCCCAGGCTAGCGTCCGACACACGGACAAGCTTACAATAGCTTAAAAACTGGGTCACCTGTAAGCACACTGCCTACTAGGTCACCAGCAAAGCTCAAGAGTTGAACAAACTAGGGTGGTTACACAGCACACCCGACAAACAACAAGGATAACAGCCACAGCCACAAACTGCAAAAAGGGAGAAAAGTTTCAACTACGATAAGACAAGGATCCCCTAGCCCCGCCGCACCATCAGGTCACGGGTCCCCTCGACGAGGTATTAGAGGCGATGCGCATAGAGGTAGCCGCGAAGATGTACTTAAGCGAGGCAGCAAGCTCATCCAGCAGCGGCCTTTCCTCGACTTTTAGGTGCGGTCTCCAGTGCTGCAAAAAGATTTAGATTTTAAACAAACAATCAGCAGGTTGGTTAGGAAATTTTCCTTCAATCAAAAACTTATTTCTAATGAGCCAGAGGGACCAGCACACAGCTGCGAACAACATCCGCAGCACTTTGCGGGTGTTGCCTTTAAACGTTGCTAGAACCCGGATGAGGTCCGCGAACTCCCTCGGGTTCCACAACACCTGCAGGGCTTCCCGCAGCCCACTCCACACAAACTTGGCCAAGACACAGTTGAAACAAACATGGCTGGCATTTTCGGGACAATCACAGAGGGCACACTACCCATTGGAAGGGCCCCTACTAATAACCAGCTGATCATTGGATGGGAGCCTGTCTCGCGCCAGCTGCCACCAGAAGATCCTAACTTTCAATGGCACTGGAGCCCTCCAAATATCCACCGCATTAGAGTCTAATCCATCCAGGCATAGCTTCCTATACAGGACCTGGTGGATAACTTGCCCGAGGGGGTGAGAGGCCACGACACACTGTCTCTTCCCGGGAGCAACTCCACGTCCTCCACCTCGCGTCTCAGCCTCTCCCATTCCTCCAGCTCGTCTGGGCCAAAACACCGCCTGAAGCGCAAGTTCCAGCCCACCTCCACCTGTACCTACGCAATGAGGGCATCGGGGGCCAAGGAGATGGCGAACAGGTGTGGAAACCTCACGCTGAACGGCGCCTCCCCCCTCCACAGGTCCGTCCAGAACCTGGTGGATTCACCGCTACCCTCACAGAAGCGGGCCCCCTGTCTGAACACCTCTTTTGTAACATCCCAAGTATGAAAAACACCATTACAATGCTTGCTTCTTGTTTAAATTAAGTTTGCATCATTTTCCATCATGAGCATTGCATTTGTTTTCACTTGTTTTCCAATTGAATTTCAAACAAAAATTCAAATCCTTGTTTCATACTTGTTCTGTTACAATTTTTTTCAAATGAAACTTTCAAATCAAACCATTTATTTGGTTCCAATAAACTTGAAATTCCAAACTATTAACTTGCTTAATTTTTCAATAATTCAATTATGACACATTTCACTCAAATCCATTTAAATTACAAACAGCAACAAAATTTAATTTTTTGAAAAATAAAAGTTTGCACAACTGGGCTTTTGTAATAAATAACTTATAAAATTTATCACCAACAATTTTCAACCCCAAAACCCTATTTGAAATTTAAATAGCAATTTCAAATCATTTGGCAATTTCAAAATTTTGAAAATAAGTACACATACTTTTGAATCTTGCTGTTTTGTAAATCAATAAAAATTATTATTAAAATAAAAACCAAAAAAATCCTATTCTATTTTACCTCTTTTCCTTACCTACAAAAAAAAGCAAACAAAAAAAAATAATGGAAACAGAAAACAGAAAACAAAAAAAGGGGGGAGGGCAGGCCAGCCAAGTGGGCTGAGCCCACCACACCCCCACGAAGCCCAGGCGCCCACGTCCCTGTCGTCTTCCTCCTCTGTACGGAGACAGAGGAGGGAAGGCATCCCCCACCTGCAGCTTTCCTGCTCCCCCTCCTCCCTACTTAATCCCTCTCCTCCCCTCCGAAACCCTAGTCTCTCCCTTTCTTCCTCCTCAAGCCGCCGCCACCTTCTCCCTTTTCCCTCTTCCTCTCCCTGTCCGATTTCTTTCTCTGAACCTTACCACCACCGAGGCCAACAGAGGTGAACAGCCGAGGATCGCCGTCGCCATGGTGCCCCTCCGAGCTAGTTAGGGGCGGGAATGGAACCTCCGCGGGCACGCCATCCTCCTCGACACCTTGGCCGCGCCCGGGACGCAGCAGAACCGCCCCGCCGTCTCCGTCTTGTCGCCGCCGTCGCGGTCTGAACCTCCTCGAGCCGTCTTCGGCTTCCTCGACGTCCGAGGGTGAGCACGCTCTCTCTCCTCTCCCCTCTCCCCCTTCTCCTTTCCCTCCGCGAGCAGGTCACGCGCCCACTCCCGCGCGCGCGGCAGCAGCCGCGGCGAGCAGCTCATCGCCGTCCGTCGTTGCCGTCGTGCGTTTCCTCGACGTGTTCAGGTAACTGAACAATGTTCAGTTCGTCAGGTTAAAGGCCCGAAGCTCACCTCAAAACCGTTCGCGAGCGGAACCTAGCACCAACCGATCCGCACCCCTCTGGTAACGCCCTGTGCGCGCGCATCAGGATGTCCCGGGATCGATTCCTCCCCCCGCGCAATTAAAACACACACTTTTTTTATTTTTTCCAGATCCAGAATCAAAACTTATTTGCACACAAGTCCCTGTTAATATTTTCCTAGTCCCTGTAATTTAATAAAGTTGGCAGATTATCAAATAAACTTTGTAATTTAATAACTTTTGCTTGGAAACTCAAATTGCAAAACTTTCAACATGAAAACCACTCCATTTTAAATGCTCTACCACAGTAACAACTTTATTTCTATTTTTGAAAAATTGAAAATGCTGAAAACATTTATTACTTGTTAAATGCTTTAAATATTGCAAAATTCATAACTTGGGCATAAAAATTCCAAATTCAACAAATAAAATATGTTTTCTATACCAAATTAAATTATCTACATGTTTAAACCATTTGCATACTTTTTTGAACCTTTCAAATGGTTTCAAAAATTCAAATTCAAACCACTCTTTCAAATTTGGTCAAATTCATAACTAATTCAAATTTAATTCAAATGGCACATGCAAAATATGTTTTCCATGCAAAATTGAACAAGCTTTCCAAATATAAACTTTGTTTCCTGTTTTGAATAATTAAAATTGGTTCAATAATTTAAATCTTGTTTAAATGATTTAAAATTGCTAAATTAATAACTTGGTCAAACTAAATTCTTTTTGAACATATAAAATATGTTTTCCATTCCATTTTTCATGAACTTTGCAAATATCAACTTTGTGTTCTGTTTTAAATAAATTAAATTGCTGAAAACAACTGTTTCTTATTTAATGCATTTAAAATTGTCAAATTAATAACTTGCTCATTTTAAATCCATTTTCAACAAATGAAATATGTATTCCATCAAAAAATTTGTGTTTTTTTCCAAATATGAATTTTGTTATCTGTTTTGAACAATTAAAATGGGTGAAAACAATGAATGGTTGTGTAACTCATTTAAGAAGCCAAATTTCATAACTTAATAAATAAAATTCCAAACTTGGTAAACAACATATCAAATTGAAGCTATTGTTGTTTTCTTATTGTTTTCATCATCCATGCATCATTCTAATCAACTTTCACATGATGGTTATTTGTAGATCATTTAATTCAACTTTAATTCATGAGCTTTTCTATATGCAACCCAAATTGCATATGGGCCCATTTAAATATGTTACCATGTCAACTAGCTTATCTTTGATGCATCAATTAAATTGTCATGCATCATCCCATGTTTGTGCATTATGCCATGTTATTGATTGTTTGTCTCTCTGCGTTGTTTGTTTGCTTCTTCTCGAATAGACGACGATGTTGAGACAGACGAGGTTTACGACACTACTTCAGAGGAGTTAGCCCAGTACCAGGCTACTGAGTTTGCAGGCAAGTGTTCACTCACCTGAACCATTGTGTCCTTTCCACACTGGATACCGATACTTTCCGTTGTCTATTCTGCTAGCCTTAAGATTCGTTGCTTGTGTTCCGATCCTATCACATGTTATCCTGTAACCCTGATATAGCCTATCCTCCACACCTATAACCCCGTTGCTTGTTGCCTGTGTCTTACTAGCATGCTTAGGGTTGTTATGCTCGAGTCTGAAGTCCGTTATTACTGTTACCATATTTATTATGTTCTGGGGGATCGATGTCTAAACAACAACATGTTAATGTTTGAGGTAATGCTAATTTGATGATAAGGCACCGGCAGAAGGCCGGGTATGGTTTTGAGGCCTGCTAGTGTCGAACTCAGGAAAAGTTCTTGTCCTCTGGATCCATGTTGAGCGCGCTAACCGCATGTGGGAAGCGTGTATGGGCGCCCCCCGCAACTCTGATTCGATTCGCATCTCGTCCAAATCGCCACACTTAGTTCGGGCTTTCCATTTGATGCACGCATATGCAGGTACGAACCCTCGGCTCCAGGGTGGAACTTTTGTAGTCGGCATTTAGGGCGGCGTGGTCTTCCAGTGCTATGAGGGTCCCCCTTTTCTTCGTGGGGGCTCGATTAGCCGCGCACGCACAGCACGTGGTTCTTTGCGCTTGATGCGAAGAAGAGTTGGGTTGTGTTGAGTGCCTCGCTTGGTGGGTTTGATCCCCGTCTGGCGGGATATTCTTACGTGTACGGCCAAATTGGTGCACCCCTGCAGGGTTAAATCTTCTCGAGAAGCCGTGTTGTCCGCGGTTATGGATGACTTGGTGATAGGGCTGGCTAACAAGGATTAGACAACTTACACCTAATTAATAATAATTTGACTAGTAATAGGCTTATTGACACAATAACTTGAACCTTCATTAATCCAACTGTGTGGGTTATCCTCGGATTGCTTCTTTGGATAAGGGGCGAGATCCAGGATGGGTTTGTTTGAGGTTAGTGGCAGTTGGTTCCGATACGCTATCTTATCCCTTTCTTTTAGCCGGATGTTGTAGCGTGTCTCTGTAGTTGGTTAGGGCAGCCCGCTGCCGCATCTTTGTATCACCTATCTTCCGTTGAACCCAAAGCATCTGTACTTGGTGTTGCCGAGTACATTTTGGTATCTTGTGCGTCTTGCTTGCCAGTACTCGTCTGTACTGACCCCTTTGGGGCTGCGTGTTCTGCAGACTACGTTTCCGAGGATCCCCATGGTGGCTACTACGTGGAGTATGACGAGGCTGCTGACGAGTAGATAGCGGACCCGGGCAGGATCCGAGACTTCGTGGATGGGCTCCGTTCTTTCGTTTCCGTCCTCTTAGGCCTATTTGGATCTTGTCTGTACTCAGACACTTTGGATGCTTCCGTTGTGATGTAATGATGACTTGTTGGGACATGTGTCCTCTGCATGATTGTATTTGCTATCTCTGCTCTAGTGAGAGCTATTTGCCACTTATTTCTATTTCTTGTGTCCTAGAGATTTGTTGTGATATCACTTGTTCAAAATGACGTTGACGTACCATGTGTGTATGTTATGAAGTACGTCAATGGAAGTATTCGGATTTCTATGGGATGGTTTGCGCAGACGATGAATAGTAGAGGTTGGTTGTCACACGTATACGTGTTGGCCTACTCGTAAGAGGTGCGGGTGCAGGTAGGCCCCGTAATCCAATCATCTATTGTTTAGCGGGCTGTGAGTATCCTCTAGAAGTCCGGGTGCGACAATGGTATCAGAGCCTGTCTGCCTGTAGGATCCCTTTTACTGGTCGCAGTTGAGTCTAGAAACTATTTTGTAGCTATATAGGAAAAATGAAACGTGAGAGTAGGAATTCTGTTCTTTTATTTCTTTCCCCACCCACCCTCCCTTTTTCTGGTAAGGAAGTGCAACGTTGTTTTCTCTTCTCATCTAAACTTTCAAGTTAGGATTTCACGTATCCTGGTTTCTCTAGGATGGTTATATCTACTAGACCATAGGAATGGAGGTGGTTGTGACATGATTTATCATGTTGCCTACTCACGATTGAGAACGGAGGCACATAAGCCCCGGAAGCAGATCCTCTATTCCTTAAGCAGTAGATATTGATCCTCTAGAAGCCCGGATGGGTTTTCCGTCGTACCTCAGGGTGTTTGGTCTCGTGTTTCCCGAATGTTGCTTCGATATCCTGTTCTTCTCAACATCCTTTTCGTCCATTGAAACCTTGTTGTTGCTTGCCACTTCAGTTCTTCTACCGGCGTCTAATCAAAGCTTCCCCGATCATCTGCTGATGGATATCAGGTTCTACCCGCAGGTGGTTCGTATGACTCGTTGCGAGAGCATTGCTGGTTATCCGGAGATGCTGAGAGACATGGTCACTTTTCTGGGGTTCCGTCGGGCACCAGAGTACCAGGTCTACGAGCAGCAGCGAGAGTTTGAGCAGACCTACTACCAGGCTATCGTCTACATTCTGTCAGATGATGGCATGAGCGTAGTCCACTGCTACGAGGCAGTGGGTTCCACAGTGGATATGGCTGTGCAGCAGGCAGCTTATGTGAGCCTCACCGTCCTTCGTGCTGACTACTGGGGATTTGACGATTCTATCTATCGCCACATCCCCCGTGGTTACATCACTTCGGAGGGAGCTCACTTCACTCTCTACGACAACTTGGATGTTTACGAGCATGATAACTCCAGGCTGCACACCACCGCTCAATTTGTGAGACACAGTGACGCAGTTGCCCGCACACTATCTCAGGAGTTGGCTTCAGTCAGAGAGCAGTTTTACCTTGCTTTGACTCGTCTGGCGACTTACACCACAGACTTTGTTGGAGACGAGCGCTTTGCATGTTTCGATCAGCCAGTTGGTCGTCGTCTGCCAGATGCTGGAGGTTACGAGCCGATCAGAGGTCCACTCCTTAACCTTGGTGCTGGTTACACTGGGATTCCACGCTTTGGAGCACAGGGAGTCGACGATATGTACTTCAGCACGCCTAGAGTCGGTCTCAAACCACGTCAGTTCTACGTGGATCGTCGTTCCACCTACTTTCGTGGGCGTGCTCCTCACCGTACCTCTCGCCGTACTCCTAGCCGCCGTCCTGCATGATGAGCATGGGAGTACCGATGTATCCATTCTTAGCTATGTTTAGTTATCCTTTGGCATTCGAACCATTTATCGTGTGTTGGATATTCTGATGTATTTGAACATGTGATGATGTACCTGTTGGTTATCTATTCATGCGTCGGAATAATCTCTCTTTCGGTTGCCAAGTCTATCCTTTTCTATTGTTGTGCTAAAATGCATTTCCATTCAGGATGCCGCCAACAAGGAACAACACGCCTGAGCCACCGCCAATCGCGGAGCTGTTGACTCAGATGACCCAAGTCATGACGCAGATGGCCCAGTTTCAGGCTAACCAGCACATCAACCAGACAGCTCCACGAGTCAGCATCAAGGAGTTTCTCAGTCTGGGCCCAAGAGCTTTTGTGGCCACACGCGAGCCTCTGGACGCTGATGACTGGATCCGTGAGATAGCCAAGGCTCTGGAGATTGCACACGTAGCTGAAGAAGACAAGGTCAAGTATGCCTCCTATCTACTGAAGGGTCAGGCAGCTACTTGGTGGGAAAACTTCCAGGCCATGAGAACTGGGATGCCAGTCACGTGGGATTGTTTCAAGGAAGCCTTCCTGAAGCACCACATTCCAGATGGTCTCATGGAAAGGATGCGTGAAGAGTTTTGCTCACTCAAGCAGGGCAAGTTGGACATCATCGGGTATCAGAGTGAGTTCAATCGCCTCGCTCGATACGCTGGAGATGAGGTGTCCACTGAAGCTAAGAAGATGGCAAGGTTCCGCAGAGGTTTTAACCCGGAACTCAAGTATGCCCTAACCAATGTCAAGGCCAACAGCTTCGAGGATCTCGTTAACACCGCGCTCAATGAAGAAAATGGGCACAAAGCGTTCGAGGAGTCTCGCAAGCACTCGCGTGAGGGTGGTTCCTCCTCCAACATGACCACCCCTCCGCAGAAGCGCCGCATATGGGTACCAAATGGTGCTGTCACCCGGGCTCCATACGCCCAAACTTCTCCAGGCTTCGCTCCCCGCCCACCCAACCCTGCTCAGCTACATGATCAAAAGGGCTTCGATGGGGCAGCCAAGGCCAGGGCCTCCTCGTGTCGTCACATGCTACAAGTGCAAGCAGACGGGGCACTACGCCGACAAGTGCACGCAGAGGCAGCTACCTCCACCACCACCTCGTCCTAACACAAACCAGGCAATGGTGCGCGCTCCCCCGCCTAAGGCCTTCAACTCCAACAACAGGCCTGTCGGGAGGACCGCAAGGGTGAATCATGTCAAGATCGACAAAGCTGAGGAAGCTCCTGACGTCGTTCTCGGTACATTTCCCGTAAACTCTATTCTAGCTAAAGTGTTGTTTGATACCGGAGCATCACATTCTTTCGTGTCAAAGATCTTTGCGACAGCAATTAAACTCCCTTTTGTTGGTTTGGGTTCCCTGCTAGTGGTCAACTCCCCTGGAGCAACTATGCAAACTTCCAAGATCAGTCACAAAAATCAAATTCTAATTGGAGGCCACATATTCCTTGCTACTCTCATACTGCTTGGCAATTCTGACATTGATGTCATTCTTGGTATGGATTGGTTGAAGGCCAATAAAGCAAGAATTGACTGTGCTCAAAAGTCAATAACTCTGTCCCACCCTTCTAGCCAGATAATCTATTCTCCACATGAATCAAGTTCCTTTCAGCTATGCACCCTCGATGCAAAACCTCTACCTTCACTTGAAAATGTTCCGGTGGTTTGCGACTTCCCTGACGTCTTTCCAGAAGAGTTGCCAGGAATGCCTCCGGACAGAGCTGTTGAGTTCGTGATCGAACTTGAACCAGGTACTGCTCCAATCTCTAAGCATCCCTACAAGATAGGAACTCCCGAGCTGAAGTTGTTCAAGGAACAAATTGATTGTACATGGAAAAGGTTACATTCAACCTAGTTCCTCGGCTTGGGGTTGCCCAACTCTGTTCGTTGCGAAGAAGGATCACACAAAGAGACTCGTTGTTGACTATCGTCCTCTTAACGAGAAGACCATCAAAAACAAGTATCCAATTCCTCGAATCGATGATCTTTTTGATCAACTTGCTGGAGCCTCAATATTCTCCAAGTTGGACTTGAGAATGGGTTACCATCAAATAAAGATCAGAAAAGAGGATATTCCAAAGACAGCCTTCACCACTCGCTACGGTCTATATGAATTCACCGTCATGTCCTTTGGTCTCACCAACGCACCGGCGACCTTCTCTCGACTCATGAATTCTGTCTTCCATGAGTACCTCGACAAGTTCGTTGTGGTATATCTTGATGACATTCTTGTCTACTCCAAATCCGAGGAAGAGCATGAAGAACATCTTCGTCTAACTCTCATGAAGCTTCGCGAAAATCGTCTTTATGCCAAATTCTCCAAATGTGAGTTCTGGATTTCAGAAGTTGTTTATCTTGGTCATGTCATCTCTGCCAAGGGCATAGCCATTGATCCAGAAAAGGTTAAAGCAATTGTTGATTGGAAACCTCCAAAGACGGTGAAGCAAGTAAGAAGTTTTCTTGGCTTGGCTAGCTATTGCCGTCGTTTCGTCCCAAACTTCTCCAAGATTGCAAAACCTCTCACTGACCTCACAAAGAAGGACAAAAAGTTTGTCTGGTCTCCACAATGTGATGAAAGTTTCAATCTCCTGAAGACTAAACTCACTTCTACACCAGTTCTGGTTGGCCCAGATCCTTCCAAACCTTTCCAAATATTCTGTGATGCTTCTCTCCAAGGTCTAGGTGCAGTTCTTATGCAAGAACGTCAAGTTGTGGCTTATGCTTCACGTCAGTTGAACACACATGAGCTCAATTATCCCACTCATGACCTTGAACTTGCAGCAGTTGTGTTTGCCCTCAAGAAATGGAGACAATACTTGTTGGGTAATCGCACTGAAATCTTTTCCGATCATAAGAGTCTGAAGTATATCTTAACTCAACCAGATCTAAACCTCAGACAAAGGAGATGGATTGAAAAGATCAAAGACTTTGATCTTACCATTTCTTACACTCCAGGCAAGGCTAATGTTATGGCCGATGCTCTCAGTCGCAAGTCGTATTGCAATAATCTCATGATCATGGAAAGCCAACCTCCTCTTCATGAAGAATTCTAGAAGCTCAACCTTGGTCTTGTTCCTCAAGGCTATCTTGCAAACTTGACAGCCAGTCCAACTCTCGAGGACAAGATTCGTTCTGAACAACTTCGTGATGCTGAAATCAAGAAGATTGTAGAACACATCAAAGCAAGCAATGAGAAATTTGAGTGCTTCTCAATTGATGACAAGGGAACTGTGTTCTTTGAAGGACGCATTGCAGTTCCTAAAATTCAAAGCCTCAAAGATGTCATTCTCAAGGAGGATCATGAAACTCCTCTCTCCATACACCCTGGAAGTACAAAGATGTACCAGGATCTCAAGACACTGTATTGGTGGCCTAGCATGAAACGTGAAATTTCTCAATACGTTTCTGAATGCGACGTTTGTCAACGTGTCAAGGCAGTTCATCAGAAAACAGCCGGTCTTCTCCAACCTCTGAAAATCCCTGAATGGAAGTGGGACATGATTGAAATGGACTTCGTCACTGGTTTTCCAAAGTCCAAGAGGGGCAACGATGCAATCTTCGTTGTCATTGATCGACTCACTAAAGTAGCTCACTTATTTCCTGTCAAAGAGACAATCTCAGCTAGTCAGTTAGCAGAGCTCTACACAGCAAAGATTGTTCCTCTTCATGGTGTTCCATTGGAAATAAGCTCAGACCGTGGAAGCATCTTCACTTCCCATTTCTGGAAAAGCTTTCAAGAAGCCTTGGGCACCAAACTTCTGTTCAGCACAGCCTACCATCCTCAGTCTCAAGGGCAAGTCGAAAGAGTCAATCAGATTCTCGAGGAGATGCTCAGAGCATGTGGTCTCTCTTTTGGCATGAAGTGGGAGGAATGTCTTCCATATGCTGAATTCTCCTACAACAACAGCTTCCAGGCAAGCCTAGGCATGGCACCATTTGAGGCTCTCTATGGCCGCAGATGCAGGAGTCCAATCAATTGGTCTGGAGCTGGTGAACGTTCACTCTTAGGCCCTGACATTGTTAAGGAAGCCGAAGAGAAAGTTCGCATCATTCGTGACAATCTGAGGATTGCTCAATCTCGTCAGAAAAGCTACTATGACAGCAAACACAGGGACATGGTCTATGCAGCCGGTGACAAAGCATATCTCCGTGTAACTCCCCTCAGAGGCACTCATCGTTTTGGTGTAAAAGGAAAGCTTGCACCAAGATATATTGGTCCCTTCAACATTCTCTCAAGGCGTGCAGAAAATGCCTATCGTCTTGAACTTCCGGAGAAGCTATCAAAAGTGCACGATGTGTTTCACGTGTCACAGCTCAAGAAATGCTTCAAAGATCCAGGTTGTGCAGTTGATCATGATTCCATTGAACTGCAAGAAGACCTCTCTTATGAAGAGCATCTTGTTCGCATTCTCGATGAGACCGAGCGTAAAACTCGCAACAAGAGCACAAAGTTCTTAAAAGTGCAGTGGTCTCATCATTCCGATAAAGAGGCAACGTGGGAGACCGAAGAGGATCTTCGCAAGAAGTATCTGGACCTTTTCTCTTCTCAGTAGGAATCTCGGGGCGCGATTCCTTCAAGGGGGGGCGTTTTGTAACATCCCAAGTATGAAAAACACCATTACAATGCTTGCTTCTTGTTTAAATTAAGTTTGCATCATTTTCCATCATGAGCATTGCATTTGTTTTCACTTGTTTTCCAATTGAATTTCAAACAAAAATTCAAATCCTTGTTTCATACTTGTTCTGTTACAATTTTTTTTTCAAATGAAACTTTCAAATCAAACAATTTATTTGGTTCCAATAAACTTGAAATTCCAAACTATTAACTTGCTTAATTTTTCAATAATTCAATTATGGCACATTTCACTCAAATCCATTTAAATTACAAACAGCAACAAAATTTAATTTTTTTGAAAAATAAAAGTTTGCACAACTGGGTTTTTGTAATAAATAACTTCTAAAATTTATCACCAACAATTTTCAACCCCAAAACCCTATTTGAAATTTAAATAGCAATTTCAAATCATTTGGCAATTTCAAAATTTTGAAAATAAGTACACATACTTTTGAATCTTGCTGTTTTGTAAATCAATAAAAATTATTATTAAAATAAAAACCCCAAAAATCCTATTCTATTTTACCTCTTTTCCTTTCCTAAAAAAAAAGCAAACAAAAAAAATAATAGAAACAGAAAACAAAAAACAAAAAAAAGGGGGGAGGGCAGGCCAGCCAAGTGGGCTGAGCCCACCACACCCCCACGAAGCCCAGGCGCCCACGTCCCTGTCGTCTTCCTCCTCTGTACGGAGACAGAGGAGGGAAGGAATCCCCCACCTGCAACTTTCCTGCTCCCCCTCCTCCCTACTTAATCCCTCTCCTACCCTCCGAAACCCTAGTCTCTCCCTTTCTTCCTCCTCAAGCCGCCGCCACCTTCCCTCTTTTCCCTCTTCCTCTCCCTGTCCGATTTCTTTCTCTGAACCTTACCACCACCGAGGCCAACAGAGAGGAACAACCGAGGATCGCCGTCGCCATGGCGCCCCTCGGAGCTAGTTAGGGGCGGGAATGGAACCTCCGCGGGCACGCCATCCTCCTCGACACCTTGGCCGCGCCCGGGACGCAGCAGAACCGCCCCGCCGTCTCTGTCTTGTCGCCGCCGTCGCGGTCTGAACCTCCTCGAGCCATCTTCGGCTTCCTCGACGTCCGAGGGTGAGCACGCTCTCTCTCCTCTCCCCTCTCCCCTTCTCCTTTCCCTCCGCGAGCAGGGCACGCGCGCGCGGCAGCAGCCGCGGCGAGCAGCTCATCGCCGTCTGTCGTTGCCGTCGTGCGTTTCCTCGACGTGTTCAGGTAACTGAACAATGTTCAGTTCGTCAGTTTAAAGGCCCGAAGCTCACCTCAAAACCGTTCGCGAGCGGAACCTAGCACCAACCGATCCGCACCCCTCTGGTAACGCCCTGTGCGCGCGCATCAGGAGGTCCCGGGATCGATTCCTCCCCCCGCGCGATTAAAACACACACTTTTTTTATTTTTTCCAGATCCAGAATCAAAACTTATTCGCACACAAGTCCTTGTTAATATTTTCCTAGTCCCTGTAATTTAATAAACTTGGCAGATTATCAAATAAACTTTGTAATTTAATAACTTTTGCTTGGAAACTCAAATTGCAAAACTTTCAACATGAAAACCACTCCATTTTAAATGCTCTACCACATTATCAACTTTATTTATGTTTTTGAATAAATGAAAATGCTGAAAACATTTATTACTTGTTAAATGCTTTAAATATTGCAAAATTCATAACTCGGGCATAAAAATTCCAAATTCAACAAATAAAATATGTTTCCTATACCAAATTAAATTCTCTACATGTTTAAACCATTTGCATACTGTTTTGAACCTTTCAAATGGTTTCAAAAATTCAAATTCTAACCACTCTGTCAAATTTGGTCAAATTCATAACTAATTCAAATGGCACATGCAAAATATGTTTTCCATGCAAAATTGAACAAGCTTTCCAAATATAAACTTTGTTTCCTGTTTTTAATAATTAAAATTGGTTCAATAATTTAAATCTTGTTTAAATGATTTAAAATTGCTAAATTAATAACTTGGTCAAACTAAATTCTTTTTGAACATATAAAATATGTTTTCCATTCCATTTTACATGAACTTTGCAAATATCAACTTTGTGTTCTGTTTTAAATAAATTAAATTGCTGAAAACAACTGTTTCTTATTTAATGCATTTAAAATTGTCAAATTAATAACTTGCTCATTTTAAATCCATTTTCAACAAATGAAATATGTATTCCATCAAAAAAATTGTGTTCTTTCCAAATATGAATTTTGTTATCTGTTTTGAACAATTAAAATGGGTGAAAACAATGAATGGTTGTGTAACTCATTTAAGAAGCCAAATTTCATAACTTAATAAATAAAATTCCAAACTTGGTAAACAACATATCAAATTGAAGCTATTGTTGTTTTCTTATTGTTTTCATCATCCATGCATCATTCTAATCAACTTTCACATGATGGTTATTTGTAGATCATTTAATTCAACTTTAATTCACGAGCTTTTCTATATGCAACCCAAATTGCATATGGGCCCATTTAAATATGTTACCATGTCAACTAGCTTATCTTTGATGCATCAATTAAATTGTCATGCATCATCCCATGTTTGTGCATTATGCCATGTTATTGATTGTTTGTCTCTCTGCGTTGTTTGTTTGCTTCTTCTCGAATAGACGACGACGTTGAGACAGACGAGGTTTACGACACTACTTCAGAGGAGTTAGCCAAGTACCAGGCTACTGAGTTTGCAGGCAAGTGTTCACTCACCTGAACCATTGTGTCCTTTCCACACTGGATATCGATACTTTCCGTTGTCTATTCTGCTAGCCTTAAGATTCGTTGCTTGTGTTCCGATCCTATCACATGTTATCATGTAACCCTGATATAGCCTATCCTCCACACCTATAACCCCGTTGCTTGTTGCCTGTGTCTTACTAGCATGCTTAGGGTTGTTATGCTCGAGTCTGAAGTCCGTTATTACTGTTACCATATTTATTATGTTCTGGGGGCTCGATGTCTAAACAACAACCTGTTAATGTTTGAGGTAATGCTAATTTGATGATAAGGCACCGGCAGGAGGCCGGGTATGGTTTTGAGGCCTGCTAGTGTCGAACTCACGAAAAGTTCTTGTCCTCTGGATCCATGTTGAGCGCGCTAACCGCATGTGGGAAGCGTGTATGGGCGCCCCCCGCAACTCTGATTCGATTCGTATCTCGTCCAAATCGCCACACTTAGTTCGGGCTTTCCATTTGATGCACGCATATGCAGGTACGAACCCTCGGCGCCAGGGTGGAACTTTTGTAGTCGGCATTTAGGGCGGCGTGGTCTTCCAGTGCTATGAGGGTCCCCCTTTTCTTCGTGGGGGCTCGATTAGCCGCGCACGCACAACACGTGGTTCTTTGGGCTTGATGCGAAGAAGAGTTGGGTTGTGTTGAGTGCCTCGCTTGGTGGGTTTGATCCCCGTCTGGCGGGATATTCTTACGTGTACGGCCAAATTGGTGCACCCCTGCAGGGTTAAATCTTCTTGAGAAGCCGTGTTGTCCGCGGTTATGGATGACTTGGTGATAGGGCTGGCTAACAAGGATTAGACAACTTACACCTAATTAATAATAATTTGACTAGTAATAGGCTTATTGACACAATAACTTGAACCTTCATTAATCCAACTGTGTGGGTTATCCTCGGATTGCTTCTTTGGATAAGGGGCGAGATCCAGGATGGGTTTGTTTGAGGTTAGTGGCAGTTGGTTCCGATACGCTATCTTATCCCTTTCTTTTAACCGGATGTTGTAGCGTGTCTCTGTAGTTGGTTAGGGCAGCCCGCTGCCGCATCTTTGTATCACCTATCTTCCGTTGAACCCAAAGCATCTGTACTTGGTGTTGCCGGGTACATTTTGGTATCTTGTGCGTCTTGCTTGCCAGTACTCGTCTGTACTGACCCCTTTGGGGCTGCGTGTTCTGCAGACTACGTTTCCGAGGATCCCCATGGTGGCTACTACGTGGAGTATGACGAGGCTGCTGACGAGTAGATAGCGGACCCGGGCAGAATCCGAGACTTCGTGGATGGGCTCCGTTCTTTCGTTTCCGGCCTCTTAGGCCTATTTGGATCTTGTCTGTACTCAGACACTTTGGATGCTTCCGCTGTGATGTAATGATGACTTGTTGGGACATGTGTCCTCTGCATGATTGTATTTGCTATCTCTGCTCTAGTGAGAGATATTTGCCACTTATTTCTATTTCTTGTGTCCTAGAGATTTGTTGTGATATCACTTGTTCAAAATGCCGTTGACGTACCATGTGTGTATGTTATGAAGTACGTCAATGGAAGTATTCGGATTTCTATGGGATGGTTTGCGCAGACGATGAATAGTAGAGGTTGGTTGTCACACGTATACGTGTTGGCCTACTCGTAAGAGGTGCGGGTGCAGGTAGGCCCCGTAATCCAATCATCTACTGTTTAGCGGGCTGTGAGTATCCTCTAGAAGTCCGGGTGCGACAACCTTGTGGATGGAATTCCAAAACTGGGACCCCCCAGCCGGTGATGACCCAAACAGATCAGTTTCCCCGGGGTACTTGGCCCTGAAGATACGCCCCCAAAGGCTAACCTGTCCTTCTGCCGAGAAGAGCCTCCAGATCCACTTGGCCGTAAGGTCCTTGTTAAGAAATCTGGTGTTTGACACCCCTAACCCTCCCTGGTCTCTAGGTTTGCAAATGTCCTGCCAACTGACCATGTCGTACTTCCTTTTGTTGCCTTTCCCTTCCCAGAAGAAACATCCTCTGTGTTTTTCGAAGCTCGCATGAGTTCCCTCCGGCAGCAGAAAAAGGCCCATCGTGTGGGTTGGGATGCTAGACAAGCACACATCCACCAGCTGAGTCAACCTAGTAGCCGACGACATCAGTTTGCCTTGCCAAGGTTCTGTCCAGAAACCCACTTTTGCCACTACTGGTTCCAGATCAGTAATGGTCAATTTACGATCCGCCATTGTGAACCCCAGGAAAGTGAACGGGAAGGCCCCTTCTTGGCAATTCAGGAGTCTAGCTACCCTGGCCTGTTCTCCGACCAAACCCCCCATGACGATGACCTCGCTTTTGTGGAAGTTAATCTTCATCCCAGACATCAGTTCGAAACAGATCAGAAGGAACTTGAGGTTGGCCAAACCCAAGGGCAAGTTTTGGATTAAAATCATCGTGTCATCAGCGTATTGAAGGTATGTGACCCCTTCTCGGATCAGATGTGGCACCACCCCTGCGATGTGACCTACTTGGTTAGCCTTGCTCAGAACAAGGTCCAGCGCGTCAACCACAAAGTCAAACAGCATGGGGGAGGGGTTCGCCCTGACGCACCCCTCTTTTATTTCTAAAGTACGGCCCCACCTCCCCATTAATTGAGATGGAAGTCTGCCCACCCATGACCAATTGCATGAGTTTAGAAACGAACGCTGCCTCAAAACCCTTCTTCATTAAGACTTCTTGGAGGAACTGCCAGCTGACACGGTCGTAAGCCTTCTCGAAGTCCAATTTCAACAGCACTGTTGACATGTTTTTGGACTTGAGTTCATGAATGATCTCATGCAGCACCACAGGGCCATCCAGGATGTGCTTCCCCTTAATAAAAGCAGTTTGCGATTGACTGATAACCCTATGTGCCACCGGAGAGAGTCTCGATGCCACTGCCTTCGAAACAAGCTTAAAGATGACATTAATAAGAGCAATTGGGCGGAACTGCCTTATATCCGTGGCACCCGGTACTTTAGGGATTAGGGAAAGGATCCCAAAGTTCAGTCTGGAGATGTCCACTGTCCCCAGCATAAAATCGTTAACCAAATTAAGTACCAGGTCCTGCAGCCACGGCCACAATTTCTTAAAAAACGCCACCGGGAACCCATCCGGCCCCGGGGCCGTATTCGATTTGGTGCCATGCAGGCTCTGTTCTAGCTCAGCCTTGGAGAACGTCAGTGCCAGGGAATCATTATCCCTTGACGAGACCACTTGCTCTCCCTGCCACGGAGCTGAGACCAGGGACAACAATTTCGGTTCCGCCGTCCCCATCAAGGAGATATAAAACTCATAGACCTGTTGCTAGATGAGAGCCTGATCCACAATAACTCCCTGAGGGGTGTCCAGCCTATGTATAGCGCATTTGCGCTTGCGACCATGTGCGTAGGCATGAAAAAAGGCCGTGTTGGCATCCCCCAACAGCAGCCAATTCTGGCGCCCCCGCTGGCGCCAGTACTCCTCTTCGACAGCCAGACATTGCACGAGTTTTTCTTCTAGGTGATACCTGAGAGCCCAGCCGTCCTCGTCAAGCCCGCTAGCATCTGCCTCATGATCTAGGCGCTGGATTTGGGAGAGCAGCTCCTGTTTGCAGTCCTTGTCCCTTCTACCCTGGTTGGCCCCCCGGCCCTTCAGGAATTGCCTAAGCTGAGACGACTGAGCATGCCAGAAATCAACAGGGCCCCTGCAGCGTCCCATATTGGCGGCGAAAGCAGCCCACTTATCTTCAATCAACTCGATATTCTCATGGGAGCTGAGCCAGCTAGTCTCAAAGAAGAATCACGAGGAGCGCTTGGGGGAACCATCCCCCGTATCTAACACCAAGGGAGTATGATCCGAGCCAATTGGTGTTTCCACACGCAGCGACACCAGCGGGAAATGTGCCTCCCACTCTGGGGACACAAGGAACCGATCCAGCACACACCGCACCGGATTCCTCTGCTTGTTAGACCAAGTATAACGAGCCCCCGATCGCTCCAGATCCTTCAAGGCAAGCCTGGCTATGCAGTCATTAAACCGGCCAACTCTTGGCCAGTTTATATTTGCGTTGTTCTTGTCCCTAACACCTCTGATTAGGTTGAAGTTGCCGCCCACCACAATGGGGACTTGGCAGCTGGTCACCTTGGTCTTCAGCTCGGCAAGGAACTCCTCTGTCCGTGAATGATCCGCGGGCCCATAAACCCCTATGAACTCGAACTTGAAGCTTGACGGATGGTGGAACGCCGTCACACTAAGGAAGAATTGGCCCTGGTCCATCGCGTCAACCTCCATCACACTATCGTGGATCCCCAACAAAAGGCCACCGGAGCGACCGTCAGCCGCCTTCCAATGCCCAAAAAACTTGTCCCAAGACTCGAGACTGGCTAGTTCCTGGTCCGTGAAATCCTGCTTCATAGTTTCCTGGATTAAAACGATATCAATGTGCTCTTTGCGAATATACTCCTTGATCTATGGTTTACGGCCCTTCCGCGCAAAGCCCCTAGAGTTTCAGCCCATGGCTCTCATTGAGTCTGACTCTCACAAGCCCGTGCTTGGCGGGCAGGAGTCCTCCTAAGGTTCGGTCTTGAACCATCCACCGCGTGGGGTTTCCTAGACTTTTTGGCAGGGCCGACCAGCACGGCCAGAGGAGTAGCCATGTCCACATCCGGAACCAGGGAGACCTCCGAGGGCACAGGTTGCACCACACTGGTGTCCTGCTGCCCTAGCTCACCCCGAGCCTACTCTGCCGCACCCGTGGGTGCCTGTGAAGGTTCAGCTGCCCCCTTCTGCTTTCGTAAAGCCTCCGCAAGCTTGGCTTGGGCTAGCTCCTTAGCGCGGACCAAAGACAGAAGAGAAGAGGGGGAGGAGGCGAAAGAACCACAAAAATGAATAGCACAATCCTTGGCAACCGCCATAAGATGGGAATCCTCCAACACATCTAAAACAACAAACTCCAAAGACAAATCACGGATGGGGGCATTACCTGGGTCCTTCTCAGCCGCGCGACGGATTGCCTTGAGCGAGATCGGGGTCGCCGCAGAGCCCTTCCCACGATCGCTGCGCCGAGTACCAGATACAGGAGTCACTGTGGGGGTTGAGTGTTTGCCCCTGACCACCGTGACCCCATCTTCCGCTGCTGCCTGTAGGTCCGGCTGGGCTGGCACGGCCGCCTTCGGTTTGTCCACTTCTCCGTCCTGCTTCTTCTTCAGCTTGGAGATCTTGGAAGCAAGCGTCTCAGTGTCAAATTCCCACTCGGACGGGCTCGCCCAACCAATCTCCGCACGCTCCTTCGGGCGCAACTTTCTGCGCTTCAGGATGGAAGGCGACGGAGGGAGCGAGCCATCCGACGAGGCCCCCAAAGACTGTATGCGAGACTAGTGGGGCAGGGACACCTCCTCGAGTACGCCCTCGAACGCCTGCAGAGCCGGAAGGTTCGAACCGTACTGGCAGAAAGGGATGGGCGTAGCAGGAACCTTCTCGGGAGCAGCAGCCGGCTTGGTAGTGGAGGAATCCACTGCAGCAGAGAGGAGCACACTGCTACTCCCCACCGAAGTCTTGGAGATAGGGAGCGCCGGGGCGCTAGAAGCAATAGACCTGCCCGCTGCCGGGAGCACCGTGGAAGACGCCTTGTGTTTCTCCTTGGGCGACGACGGCTTGATAGAGGCTTTGTTGGGTTTGTCCTTGGCAGGAGCCTCCTTCTCGTTACCCTTCCTAGGAGATCTTTTCCAGTGGTGATCTGACCTGCTCTGATCTTCAGTTTCATCTTCCGACTCCTCATCCGGGTCTTTGTCCTTGTCCCTATCCAAGTCACTAGGAGGGGGTGGAGGTGGATTGGACGCCGCAGGGCGGACCCCAGGTTCAACCTAAGTTCCAATACGGAAATCCTCCGGCCCCTCGAACAGCACCATGCTCGCAGGCATTTTCTCTGGGGCCTGGGAATGGAAGAGCATGCGTACAGGGCCGCCCACCACGGCCAGGGACTCCTCATCCACCATTCTTGGTCTGCCCAGCATCTTGGTAGCCTCAAAGAGCAGCTCTGTGGACCTCAGCGCCGGTGGCACCTGCGAGAGGAGGAGCCAGATCTTGGAGAATCTCTCTGAGGCATGAGGATTGTACCTTGCTTCTCCGAACAAGACTGAGATCTTGCTAACATGGAGAGTGATGCCGCCTGCATTCTTACATAGATTGAGACTGGCCGCATTAGAAAAAACCACCAGGAAATCCGTGGCACTGGACTGGCGCACCTGCCAGTCCCAGTTAGGATCCACCAACGCCTTCAAGTCCGCAGCCAGCACCGCCGGGGAGAGTTTGTTGTCGGACGCGATGACCATGGCCGAATGGGAAGGGTTGACCGCACTGGTCAGACCCTCCGCACCCGGGACCTCTAGGCAGTGGAAGCCCACTCCATCGAGCGCATAGCCGTACCACTGCAACGAGGGGGCCTTGGACTGCCTGGGGCACATCCCAATAGTGTGTCCATCCACCTCGCAGACACTGCAGTGTGCAAGGAAATGGCACGACGACTGATAGTGACCCTCGCAGCTGCAGTTATAGCACTTGATGCCCGCACGCTTACCACTCGGGGACCTCAACGGCGGATCTGCCAGGGAAGAAGGGGGCGCAGACTGAACGGATGGGGTAAGCACTTGGGGCTGGGGAGGGGGTTGAGGTTGAGCCTGGGCCGCAGGAGAGGAACGTGGCCTGGACGCCGAGCCCGTTGTGACCTTTCGCACCGCCGCGCGCTTCCGGGGATGCGAGGAGGGAGGCGGAGGCGGGGGATCACGAGGGAAACCCGCGGCAGGCTCGAAACGCCCCCCCACCTTCCCGCGGGCGGAACTCCTCCCGCCGCCTATCTTGCTCGCGGTCGCGACCCCAACCACGGCCCCACTCCGGACGACGTCGTTCCTCATTCAGCTCCACCCGCTCGCGCAGCTCTTACTCCAGACGCCGGTCTTCTTACGAAACCTCGTCCTCCCGCCCTCGCTTCGCACCCACACGCGCGTCACCCCGGCCATGCTCCATGAAGAGCTGCATGAGCGAGAGGATCGGAGGAAGGAGGTGGGGAGAAGGGATGAAGCGAGGAACACGCTGCAGAGGAGCGGTGGATCTAGATCTACGCAACCACCCATCCACGTCACGAGAGGCGGCTGTGAACCCTACAAATGAATCTAGGGCTTTCTTCGGGATCCAACGCCACTTAAGTATAGGGCACCGCTGGCCACCCTGCGACGGGATTGGGCTTGGGCCTGAAGGGGTATGACACAGCCCAACTCCCTCAAGGCCCACCTGCCCCACACGGGACACAGAAGCGCAAGTCGAAACCGTGGGCCGCTCCAACGTGTCCACGACCTGGCCCACCACGCACTCACGCGCACCTAGGCCCACCTGACTTGGATCTGGATCTGGGGAGGCCGCCGCCGCAGGCTCTGCCCCCCCTCCACGGCGCAGCACGCCACCGCCCTGTCGCACCTGACTGCACGAAAACACCACCGCGAGGTCCACCCACAGATGCCGGAGCCCGCGCCGCCACCGCGCGCCCGCCGCCCTGGGGGACCTGTCCAGCGCGCACGAAAGCTCCTCCTAGGCCACCCTGGTCAAAGATGGAACCGCGGCCGCCGGGCGCAAACGCTCGGTGCTTGACCGCCGCAGGCCGCTGCCGGCGAGGACCGATCTTTTCCCACGCCGGCTCGAGGAAGTCGCCAAGGACTCGAACACTTGGGCCCGAGCAAGGGGAAGCGCACGGGCGCGGGGAAGCGGTCTCCTCGTCGTCCGAGCTCTCACCGGCCAGTTGCCAAAAAGGGGAGCCGCCACCCTCTTCCGC
>JAPCYS010001270.1:0-22371 GCA_028641055.1 Alopecurus myosuroides | reverse complement strand
TTCAGTTAGAGAAACAGTATTCTACGGCAGCAGCAACAGAAATAGACCCGAATCAAGTTCGCCACAATTTACTTTCTGACCCTGTGAGAGCACAAATTCAGAACTATAATAGTATCTGCAATAGCAGAATAATCAATTTTCATCATCAGTTCCTGGGCTTGAACAACTCATCTCATGGAAACCCTTTCATCTGGATTTTTTTTCCCCATAATTTTCCAACTTCAACAGAGCTATCTCCTTTGGGGGGAAAACAGTGTCTACACATATTTGCTGAAACTTGTACTATCGGCTTCAACTTGAGTTGAATGTTTCATAATGACTGAAATGGACGTAGATATGTAATCCATGCCTTATTGCATTGAAAAGAAAACCATCGATTGACCTTCACATATAATACATACCGGTTAAATCGTTGGGGCAGAACAAGTTGAGCAGGTCGCGGAACCAAACCATCTCCATGTCGAGGTGTACCGTGTCAGCGTCAATGGGCGCCCCATTCTCAGTGAAGAATGCCGGGCTCAGTGCCGTAGCGCCACCGACGGCGAAGTTGGCCCCGGCAGCGAAGTCCACCGTGCTCCGCCCGCCCCCGTACGGCGGCACGAATGGCAGGCCCAGAGTGTCCGCTGACGCCCCCACACGGATTTCAGAGCTAGTACTCTTACTAGAAAAATCATTGGTTTCGAGGGTGGTTGTGCCGTACCAATGAAGTCGACGATGAGGCGGCCGTTGGAGTAGCGGCCAGTGGCGTTCTTGAAGTAGGTCTCGCCGTAGGGCAGGCTGAGCACGGGCTCGTGGGTTTTGTTGGGGTAGACGAAACGGTAGTTGCCCGTGTCCGCCAGGGAATCCCCGAAGCTAAACACCCGAGTGTAGCACGCCGGATCCGCTCGCGCTGGTTGCGCCGCCACTACCAGTAGAACCACCGCCATTGCCATCCTGGAAGCAGACGAAGCCATGTCTTCTGTTTTAATTAATTCTCCCGTGGACGTACGATCTCCTATTTGCTCCGGGTGGAGGGAGAATATATCACGAGCCCAACCGCCGCGATCGAGCTTGCCACTCCATGATCGTTGACTATCACCAACCCAACCGCCGCGGCATCTTTCACCGGCGACTGACAGCAATTGGCCACATGATTTGAGCAACCTAGTGCTGAAAGTGATTAGAGCCCAACCGCCGCGATCGAGCTTGCCACTCCGTGATCGTTGACTATCACCAACCCAACCGCCGCGGCATCTTTCACCGGCCACTGACAGCAATCGGCCACATTATTTGAGCAAGGAAGACGAGACCGACGGATCAGCACCACGACGAAGAGATAATCCAGCAAAACTCGTGGGGAAGACAATACAGATAGAGTATTTCTCTAATTAATCAAAGCCAGACACACAGCGGCAGGGCCAGATGGGATCAATCGCCGACTATCTCAAGAATCCATGGATCAAGTCGTAGGGAAGAAAGATGATACCGATGGATGAGCAGCACGATAGTTTTAAATAACCCGTGATCGTGCGCATTCCATCGTCAGTAAACCAGAAGTGTTTAGCTTTAGCGGGAGTAACTGGGGGTTATTTAAAGGTGACTGCTCAGCGTCCTCCGGGGGAATAGATTCTTCCATCCTCCGCCTCCAGCATCCGAAACGTGTCCCTTGGACACGCACAAAAAACCCTGCCTCGCCGAAAAAGACAAGCGTCTCCTCTCCTTGCAGCACCGTCTCTCCCGTCGCCGAAGAAGACCCCGCCGCCCGTCGTTGGAAAAGGCCTCACCGCCTGTCGTCGGAGAAGGCCTCGCCTGTGGCAGTAGCGCACTGATAGCATCGTCGTTATACTATTCCAGCAACACCGCTTGCCCTCGAGAGCAACTTCACCTACCGACGGTAGCATCGCCGCCCGCCGCCGATAGCATCACCGCCAGCCGCGCGCCTTTGACATGACCACCAGGGAGCACCCCTGCCCTGCTGTGGGAGCACCGCTGCCCTCTTGTGGGAGCCATTCCGCCTAGCCATGGGAGCACCGTCGTGCAAGCCACGGGAGCACCACCGGCCTCCCATGAAAGCATCATCGGATGCCTTCGAGAGCACCGCCATCCTCCTTGGGGAGCACCTCCGTTTCGCCATGGGAGCACCGGCGTGCAGCTACCGGAGCAGCCGCGGGGAGCAACGCCGGTCTCCCATGAAAGCATTATCGGATGCCTTCAAGAGCACCTCCGTCCACCTTGGGGAGCAACTCTGTTTCGCCATGGGAGCACCGCCGTGCAGCTGCGGGAGCAGCACCGCGTAGCTTCGACAGCAGCGCCATCCTCCCATGGAAGCACTCTCGGATGACTTCGAGAGCACCGTCGTCCTCCTGTGAGAGCAACATCTTCTCTCCATGGGAGCGCCGTCGTGCAGCCACGGGAGCATCGCCATCCTCCCATGGAAGCGCTCCTGGCCACCTACAGAAGCACCGCCATCCTACTGTGCGAGCAACACTGCCTCGCCATGTGAGCACTGTCGTGCAGCCATGAGAGTATCACCGCCGGCCTTGCCGTGGAGAACGAGAAAGGTACGAACGAGACGGCGCCGGCGACGCATGGCTTAGGTAGCGGCAGCGCCGGGCGGGGAAGACGCCATGAGCTCTCCTATGTAGCAGCACTCACGGCGATTTATTGGGAAGAAGCGACGGAACCATATCCGTATTGGAAGAAGGGGAAAGGCGGAAGAAAACGAGCGGCTGAGAGAGGAAGAGAGAGGCGGAAGAGATAAGGTGGGTCAGGAGTCTTCTCTCCACGTCCGGGGGACGCGTGGCGCGCACGCAAGACGGAGGGACGCGAGCGTTGTTTCCTCCGCATGATGGGAAGCGTTTTCCTTATTTAAAACTACGATCCCTCCTTTCTGCAATGTGGTTCAGAAAACGAGAAACTGGGGGATTGTAAAACAACGAACCAAGTACGTGCGCATTCGATCGTCAACAATTTTCCGAGGATAGTGAGTTACGCTGGTTTTGGGCGGGGCCTTCCTCATGAAACACGGCGCAATGTAGAAAAAACACCAACAAGAGCAGGAGAAAACATCTTATATGAAAAATGGAAGTGGTTTATGCTCAGCCTAAAATATACTTGGAAAAGGTACCAATGATACATTCATACTTGAAATTTTTTATGGTTCCTCAACTGGTGTGCACTGTTCGACGTATTTATCCACTCTCTTTAACTCGTGCACAGTGTTAGAGCTGTAACATGTATATGTATAGGATACGGAGTAGTATTCCGATCGTATACATATTCCTTGTACAGCTCAACAGTTAGACATGACAGCTTAACAGTTTATCTCCAAGATGAAAGAATTTGCTTCTGAATTCGCCGCTGCGGGAAAACGTGTCGATGATGATGAGCTCAAGGACTACATCATCAATGGTCTCGATGGTACTTTTAATCCGCTTGTTGCATCTATCAATGTGGTTCCTTCTACTACTCTGAATGACTTGTGCTCTCAATTGATGTCATATGAGTATCGTGAAACTATGCTAGTTGCTTCTGGTCAAGGTACTGGAACATTTACATCATCGCTTAATGCCGCCCCTCGTTTCCCCCTACTTCCTATGGTGCGACTCCACCTAAACCAACTATTCTGCCATTACCAATCCCACAAGCCTACACACCACCACCACCAGTCTATCCTACACCTCCACTGCAGCCCTATACCATTCCTCCACATCCCTATACCCCATCGCACCATCCACCCTACAACCCGTCACCACCACCCTATTACCCCATACCACACATGCTATATCCGACACACCCAATGCCCTACTATCAACCTCCCCCTACTCCATACTATCAGCCTCCCCGCCCCACCCAACAGGAATATCAACCACGTCCCCCTCCTCCACGTCCTACACAACAGGGAAAACAGGATTAGGGCCACCGTCCCAAAGGAGGTTGTGGCAAACATGACCGTGTTGCTACTCCTTGGCAGTAGGGAGTGTTCTTTCAGATTTCCAAAAAGGAGGGGCATGCGGCTGGTGTGTTGGTGTCGTTATGGTGATGACAATGATGATGATGAAACGCCACATGAGAATAAAGGGGCGTATGGAGTTGATACCAACTGGTATGTAGACACCGGTGCCACCAATCATGTCACGAGACAACTCAACAAACTTCAGGTTCATGTCAGTTATCAGGGCGTGATCAAGTTCCTAATGCTAGTGGACAAGGTATGGACATTGCACACATTGATCATTCAGTTTTGTACACCCCGCATAGTTCTATTCAACTTCGCAATATTTTGCATGTTCCTACATCTTCCATGAATTTACTTCTTCTCATAAAATTTCCCTGGATAACAATTGATGACCCACAAGTATAGGGGGTGTATCGTAGTACTTTCGATAAATGAGAGTGTCGAACCCAACGAGGAGCAGAAGGTGTTGACAAGCAGTTTCGATGAAGGAATAACTGTAAATACTGAAAGATAAATTTGTAGGGGTTTTTGATATTGCAGATAAATAAAGTGTGAGTAAATAAAGTGCAGTAATAATAATTGCAGCAAGTGGCCCAATCCTTTCTTCTGAAAAGGACAAGCCGGTGGGTTTAATTATGATTAACAAACGTTCTCGAGGACACACGGGAGGTTTCTGTCAAGTACTTTTGTTTCATGCCGCTGAATAATATTTAGTGTTTTGATAAGTGTTGTGTGGGTGAGCCTATGCTAATGTACCGTCCCATCCAAGACTAATACATATTTGTGATTATACCCCTTGCAAGCATCCGCAACTACAAGTAAGTAATTAAGAAATAAATCTAACCATAGCTTTAAACTCCGGGATCCTACGCTCGCTCGCGTAATGGTTTCCTAACGGGGGTTTAGGTTTCTGTCACTCCGGCAACCCCATAATTAGTAGCCAACTACACGATGCATTCCCCTAGGCCCATAAATGGTGAAGTATCGTGTAGTCGACGTTCACATCACACCACTAGAAGAATAACACCACAACTTAAATATCAAACCATTAAATATTACTCAACATTACTTCACTACTAACAACTTGACTTCTCCCATGTCCTTAAGAACAACACGAACTAATCACAAGACATCATATGGATCATGATCAGAGGTGATATAATGTTCATTAACAATCTGGACATAAACCTAATCCAATGGTTTCACTCAATGGCATCAACTACAAGTAGTAATCAACACCAGGAAAGTTTCCCCTCTGAAATAGACAAGATGCAACCCTAGATGTTACAACGGAACGGAGTGGAGCTGAGGGTGATGATGGTGGGGATGATGATGATGATGATCTCGATGAAGCCCGGAGTGATGACGGTGACGATGGCGATGATTTCCCCTCTCCGGAGAGGAATATCCCCAGCTGATTTCTCCCTGCCATAGAGCTTTTCTCTCTCGGGTGTTTTCCGCCCCGAGGCGGCGGCGGAATAATTCTTCGATGATGGTCTGGGGCTTAGGGTTTCCTGGGGGTCAAGTACGCGAAATATGTGAACCAGAGGTGGGCCAGGGTGGCCACCGCACCTGGCGGCGCGGCCAGGGGGCGCCACCTCATGGTGTGGGCCCCTTGTGGCCCCCCTCTGGCTCCCCTTCTGACTGGAGTCCTCCTCTGAACTTCTAAGATATCTCCGGTGTCCCTCTTCTTCTTCTGAACTTCTGAAATATGGTATCTCGACGGTGCTTTTTCCATCAGATTTCTGACTCCGGGGTTCAACTCTCCAATTATTAGAAAACGTGCAAAATAGGTGAAATAACATAAGTATCATGCTCCAATATGAAATATATCAATGAATAATAGCAAATTATGATATAAAATAGTGACGCAAAATGGACGTATCAACTCCCCCCAAGCTTAGACCTCGCTTGTCCTCAAGCGAAACTGAACTCAGTAAACATGACAACAGGTTTATGGAGTGAAGAGTCGATAAATAAAATACGACAAGAAGCATCACATTTATATATGCACCAATCATTATAGACAACAACTTCCTCTCATATAACTTAATTTGAAACGAGTAATGGGAGTCACAAACAAAGATGCAAAAGAAAGAATCAAAATTGGTGATGGCAAACTTCGTTCTTGGTCAGAGAACATTTAATGATATCATACTTATCTTAGGTGAAGTCTTTCTAAGAAGGCTTATATTGTATAACTTAACATGTTTAATTATAACAATCCTTTTACAGTGATTCATAGCTTTCAAAGTAATATTCATTCAGATAATAAATCATGTGCTAAAAAAGAAGGATATAAAACAAGATTGAATAAATCAACATATAGATGGTGAAATCACAACAACTCAAATGCTTGCTGGAGACAGAAAGGAATGGGTTCACTGTCTCAACATAAATGTAAAAGACATGCCCTTTGCAGAGGGAAGAATGGATCACTCACAGGCTAGAGATTTTATTTTAATAAACAAAGGTATAAAATGCATGACACTCCTCCCATCCATCTTACACAAACCATGGCTAACCGAATCCTCGGGTGCCTGCCAACAATCACAAACCATGGAGGAGTGTCTAATTTTGAGAGGTGTATGCTAGTGTCAACGAATGGTAAACAGAAAATACAGTACGTCACAAGCCAACTAGACTTCACAAGAGCGGCTGCCATATGAAGGACGCAACTGGTGTAGAAGGTCATCCCTCATTCTCTTTTGTTTACACGATTATGCTTTGACTGATAAATCAGGGGCAAAAATAGTGAAGAAAATTTGTGTACTAGTTTGGGGGCTGAGCACCCCGCTGCCAGCTCTTCTAGCATTTGGATAAGTGGATGAAGCCACTATTCCAGGTGTTTGAAGTCCAATCAACAAGTGAAATAAAGATTCTCTATTTACGTCCGCATGAGCAAAAACAGGAACACAAAACAAGAGTGATTTTGAACATTTTAAAGGTACAACATGAGTAATTTACTTGGAGTGGCGGTGAAATACCACGTAAAGGTAGGTATGGTGGACTCAAATGCTAAGTTTTTGGTTCAGGGTTTGGATGCACGAGTAGAGCTCATACTCAGTACAAGGTTTTTGGCTAGCAAGGCTGGGTAGCAAGCATAAGATTTGAGGTAAAACAAACAAATATACATATGATGAAACAAATCATGCAATCTTCATTGAAAGCCCAAGCGATCTTAACTTGTAAATACTAATTTTATGAGCTAATAGGCAAATTCCTCTTTCTTATGCTAGCATCTCAAAGTATCATTTCTACTGACCCAAGCTAAGTTTGCCAAAACCAACTAGATTAACTTGATGATCTCCAGAGTGACACCAAATACTAACAACAAGCTCAACCATATGACAGAAATTGAAAACTAAAATAAGGTGTAGAAAGTAAATGATGAAACTTGTCATTAATATTTCAAACCGGCAACTCACACCAACGGATACAACGATAACCAACTAAGGAGAGATACTTCCATACTGCAAACCATCCTATATGATAACTCCTCTACTCTTGATATGACTCTACTGAAAAAGTAAAAAGATGAAAGATAGTGATGTGATACCGCGGCACTCCCCCCAAGCTTGGAACAAGCCGAGGGGGTGACAAAACCAATGACGAATTATTTCTTCGGTGGTGGTGACGGTGGAATCATCTGGAGAGGAGTCAGAAAGCCTTTGATGATACGACGAAGCTCAACGTTTTCCGCCTCCAGAATTGCTACCTCGGCCTTGAGAATACAATATTGTTCACAGAATTGATCGGTGACCCGGTGTGCTTCAGCTAACATAGGAAATATGTTGGGGACTTGATCCTGAGGAACGGTCCCCTGCACATTATGAGAATAACGACGATGAGGGTTAATGGATCCCACAAAGGTGGGGTTGCTCGTTGGCGCTGGTGCAGCCCTCCGGATCTCTTCCGTCAAGTTGTTAATCATGTCTTCCTTCCTTGCATCTATCTCTTCTTCCGTTGCCCATCCCGCGAAAGCACCCTCGTTGATGTCTTGCTGGATTTGTCGAAGACGACGTGCAGCGTAATCCTCAATGCTAGAGCCAAAGGAGGACATGACGAGAAAACGATATACGGACCTCGGGGGGTCCGGGGGATTATATAGAAAAGAGTTTCATAACGAGATGAAAGTACTGGGTGAAAATGGGTCGGAGACGGACTCCGAGGCATCCTCACCATAGCCAGGCGTAGGCCAGGGGTGGGCCCGCGCCTGGGCATAGTGAGGAGCCTCCGGGCTCCGTCTCCTCCTCGTTTCCGGCTAATAATTTTTCATATTTTCCAAAAACAGTAAAAATAAAAGTTGGAAGATGTTTCACGAATGTTTTCTTACCAAAACTGATACCTATTCGAAAACTAACTCTGCAGTTTCTGAAATATGCTTCTTAATAAAAATTCCTCTGGGATCATGGATTGAATACAATCAACATTTTCATTATAAGGATCTCAAGAAATATAATGCTTGATACTTTGACCGTTCACCACTTGCGAAGTGTTGTCTTCAAGGGAAACAATTTTAATTGCCCCCGAACAATATACCTCTTTGATAACAAAAGGTCCTTCCCATCTTGAGAGTAATTCTCCTGCAAAAAATCTGAGACGAGACCTATACAATAGCACTTTCTCACCAACATGAAATTATCTTTTAATAATTCTCTTATCGTGCCACCTTTTAACTTTCTCTTTAAAGAGCTTAGCATTTTCATATGCTTCACTTCTCCATTCATCTAATAACTTAAGTCAAGCAACCTTTTCTCACCAGCAAGTTTAAAATCTCTATTAAGGTCTCTCACTGCCCATTAAGCTTTGTATTCTAATTCCAGGGGCAAGTGACAAGCTTTTCCATAAACCATTTTATAAGGAGACATTCCCATGGGATTTTTATAAGCAGTTCTATAAGCCCACGGAGGATCATTTAATTTACTAGCCCAATTTTTTCTAGATTTGTTAACAGTCTTTTGCAAGATAGATTTGATTTCTCTATTTGATAATTCTACTTGCCCACTAGTTTGAGGATGATAGGGTGAGACAATTCTATGATTAACATCATATTTAGCAAGAGTCTTTCTAAAACCACCATGAATAAAATGAGAACCCCCATTAGTCATAAGATATCTAGGCACACCAAACCTAGGGAAAATAATGTCTTTAAGCATTTTTAATGAGGTTTCACCATCATCACTTTTAGTAGGTATAGCTTCTACCCATATAGTAACATATTCAACAGCAGGGCCGTCTTCAAAAATTGGAGGCCCCTGTGCAAAATTCTAAGAAATTTCAAAAAAAAATTATCCTAAACATCTCCAAACTTAAGTACCAAAGTAATGTAATGAAAATGTATACTTTTACCTAGTTCATTAGAAAAAGATACATTAATTATTTTAGTTGTTTCCTGAACATATACAGTCCTCAATTTCTAGTACAAAATGATGATGTTCACATGAAAAATAGCATTATTTTAATGTTCTTTTAAATAAAACTTGCGATGTAGAATGCAAGTAGGACTTCAACTGTTACAATTTAGATGAAAATATCGTGCTTTCTAACCTGATTTGGAAACATTTGATGCACTGTTATACATGCACACTTGTATTTAGTAATACTTTCCAACGTAATCGTTGGAGAGGAAAAACCTAAACTACACAAGGCTTTAAGTGAATTGTATACGCACCTGATGCAGTGACTATGTGGTCGCGCGTGGATCTTGAGCTGGCCGCTGGGTGCTTGACTTGGCGCTGTCGTACATGCAAATTTGATCGCCCATCCAGAAACAAAGCGACGAGCAAAACTGCTATCACTGAACTGCGTCCAGGCCCAAAACTACGAAAAACTAGACTGGCGCTGACTCAGAAAAATAGCCCAACGAGAAAATAGCTAAGGAAAATTGGTCCAATATGGGGCCCCTAGAATTTGGTGGCCCTGTGCAAGTGCACAGCTCGCACATGCCCTTGGACGGCCCTGTTCAACAGCAACAAGAATATGAGTGTAGCCTTTTGAAGGAGGGAAAAGACCCATAAATTCGAAACCCCAACAATCAAACGGTTCAATAACAAGAGAATAATTCATAGACATTTCATTATGTCTAGAAATATTTCCAACCCTTTGACATTGATCACAAGATAAAATAAACTTTCTAGCATATTTAAAGAGAGTAGGCCAATAAAAACCTAATTGTAGAACCTTATGCGCAGTTCTATCTCCAGCGTGATGTCCTCCATAAGCACCACTATGAAAAATTCTCAATATCTCTCGTTGTTCATTTTCAGGAACACATCTTCGCATAATACCCGCAACACCTTCTTTATATGAGTGTGGGTCATCCCAAAAATAATGCCTCAAATCATAGAAGAATTTTCTTCTTTGCTGAGCTGTAAAGGTAGGAGGCAAATACTTGGAAACAATAAAGTTAGCATAATCAACATACCATGGACTCTCTTGAGAGCTCACTTTTATTGCAGCCAAATGTTCATTAGGAAAACTATCATTAATAGGAATAGGGTCATCAGAGATATTTTCTAATCTAGACAAATTATTAGCAACAGGATTTTCCGCACCCTTCCTATCCACAATATGTAAATCAAACTCTTGTAAGAGAAGCACCCATCTAATAAGCCTAGGCTTAGCATCTTTCTTTTCCATAAGGTACTTAATAACAGCATGATCAGTATGAATAATAACTTTAGAATCGACAATATACTGCCTAAGTTTATCACAAGCAAAAACTACATCTAGAAACTCTTTCTGAGTGGTAGCATAATTCTTTTGAGCAGCATCAAGATTTTTACTAGCATAATGAATAACATTTAACTTATTATCTACGCACTGTCCAAGAACAGCACCTACATCATAATCACTAGCATCACACATAACTTTAAACTGTAAATTCCAATGAGGGGGTTGAATAATAGGGGCAGATATTAAAGCCTTCTTTAAAATTTCAAAAGCTTCTTTACAATCTTCATCAAAAATAAAAGGTACATCCTTTTGAAGAATATTAGTAAGAGGCTTTGATATTTTAGAGAAATCTTTAATAAACCTTCTATAGAAACCAGCATGACCAAGAATACTACGAATTATGTCCAAGCACAATTCCGGAATTAACCATAAAATGGCATTTCTCCCAATTAAGAACAAGATTAGTCTCCTCACATCTCTACAAAACTTTATCAAGATTCTGCAAACAATTATCAAAAGAAGTTCCATAGACAAAGAAATCATCCATGAAGACTTCCACAATTTCTTCACAAAAACCATGAAAGATAGAAGACATGCATCTTTGAAAAGTAGCAGGAGAATTACATAAACCAAAAGGCATACGTCTATAAGTAATTTTTCCATAAGAGCATTTGGTTGGTTTCATAAGACAGTTTTCTAACAGCAATTTGAGAGAACCCAGAATAACCATCAAGAAAGCAGAAATGAGTTTTCTTAGACAACCTCTCTAACATTTGATCAATAAAAGGCAAAGGATAATGATCTTTCTTACTAACTTTGTTAACCTTTCTAAAATCAATACACATCCTATAACCAACCACTACTCTTTGAGGAATAAGTTCATTATTTTTATTTGGCACAACAGTCATCCCTCCTTTCTTAGGGACACAATGCACAAGACTAACCCATCTACTATCAGCAATAGGATAAATAATACCATCATCAAGGATTTTTAATACCTCATTTCTTACCACATCCTTCATCTTAGGATATAAGCAGCATTGATGTTCAACAACTGGCTTTGCATCAGGTTCAATATTAATAGCATGCCGACATATAGTAGGACAAATCCCCTTTAAATCATCAAGAGTATAACCAATAGCACCTATGTGTTTCCTCAATATTCCCAAGTCCCAACAATCTCTCCTCTTCTTCACCAGAAAATTTAGAACTAATAATAACATGATATCATTTCTTATCATCAATATGAGCATATTTAAGACCGCCAGGCAAAGGTTTTAAATCAAAAATAGGATCCTCCTTGGGTGGTAATGTGGTACCCAAGTTTTCCACCGGTTAATTAAGTTTCAGCATCGTTGGCTGATGTAGGAAAATATCGTAAATTTCATTTCTTTCTTCGATAAATACATCACTTTCGTGGTCTTCCATGTATTGCTGCAAAGGATTATTAGGAGCAAGAGCAATAGCAGCCAATTTTTGAACTCTATAATTCTCATTAGGTAATTCAGCTTCATAAGGTGCTTTAGCAAATTTGGAGAAATTAAATTCATAAGATTCTCCATAAAACTTTGTAAGGATTTTCTCCTTTTTACAATCTATAACGGCACCACAAGTGTGTTTAAGAAAGATCTACCAAATATAATAGGACAAGTATCACTAGCAGAAGTGCCTAGTACTAGAAAATTAGCAGGATATATAGTTTTACCACATAAGACCTCCACATCTCTAACAATAGCAATCGGAGAAATAGTTTTCCTATTAGCAAGTTGAATAATCACATCAATGTCTTCAAGTTCGCAAGAACCAATTTCATGCATGATTTATTTATAAAGCTCATAAGGAATAGCACTAGAACTAGCACCAATATCACACAAACCATAATAGCAATGATCACCTATCCTAACAGATAGCATAGGAACACTAGGTTTCCTAGATTTAATAGGATGAGAGACAATATTAGAAACATATTCACAAAATATAATGTGTCCCTCTTCTACATTTTCAGAAACAAGGTCCTTTACTATTGCTACTTTAGGTTTTACAGTTATTTTTTCCTCGGGTTCTACAGGTTTCCTTGCACTATTATTAATCACATTATCTAACATAGAATGTTCTTTTACCTTAGCAGGGAAAGTTATTTTCTCAATATAAGGTTCAGGCACAATAGAATCAATGGTATGAACTTCTATATCTCTAGCAGGAGCACAATTAACAATATCTTTATAAAGTGCATGGTACTTATCCCATTCCCTTTTGGGAATATCAATATAAGAAGAAAAAGCCTTATATAAGTTTGCAACAAC
Source organism: Alopecurus myosuroides (assembly GCA_028641055.1). Taxonomy (NCBI): domain Eukaryota; kingdom Viridiplantae; phylum Streptophyta; class Magnoliopsida; order Poales; family Poaceae; genus Alopecurus; species Alopecurus myosuroides. The sequence goes on along the minus strand of JAPCYS010001270.1, from coordinate 9,453 downwards.
TTGAGAATCAAGACCATAAACAATACTAACATTATGAAAATCATCGGATGACATAAAAGTTTTAATGCATTCATAATCATAATTTATACCTGACTCTCTACCTTTGTCATTCTCCCATCCTTCAGTGTTTTCTTGAATACGGTCAAGAAGATCCCATTTAGCTTCATCCTTCATATGTGTAAATGAATCAGAATAATAAGCATCCAATAAATCCTTATCATGAAGAGAAAGCCTCGCATAGAAATTATTAATAACAATATTACTGGGGAGCTCATGAATGGGGCATTTGAGCATTAGTAACTTCATTCTCCCCCATGCTTGGGCAATACTCTCTCCGTCATGAGGCCAAAAATTATATATATAATTTCGATCTCTATGAATTTCACTAGGAGGATAGAATTTAGAATAAAAGAGAGGCACAATTTCCTCCCATCTAATAGTCTGGCTATTTTTCAGCAGTTTGAACCATTCAGCGGCTCGGCCTGTCGATGATATAGAGAATAATTTCCTCTTCACTTGGCCCATTTTAATACCTGCACACTTGAACAACTCGCATAATTCATGTAAAAACAACAAATGATCACTAGGATGGACAGTTCCATCACCTGAATAACAGTTATTCATAACATGTTTAACAATCTTTATAGGTATTTTATACGGATCCAAATCGTCAGGCGGTGGGTCACTTACCACCCTAGCAGTGGCAGTAGTGCCCGCAAATAAGGACTCGAAAGGAGATCCAAACATAGTGTAATAAAGCAGCAGGCCGTACTAAAAACATCACTTACAGCAGAAGCTTCCTTTATCAATTCCAGTTCCCAATAGCGCTTCACTCCCCAGCAACGGTGCCAGAAAATAGTCTTGATGAACCACAAGTATAGGGTTGTTTCGTAGTACTTTTGATAAATGAGAGTCGAACCCAACAAGGAGCCGAAGGTGTTGACAAGAAGTTTCGATGAAGGAATAACTCTAAATAATGAAAGATAAATTTGTAGGGGTTTTTGATATTGCAGATAAATAAAATGCAAGTAAATAAAATGCAGTAATAATAATTGCAGCAAGTGTCCCAATCCTTTCTTCAGCAAAGGACAAGACGGTCGGTTTACTTATGATTAACAAACATTCTCAAGGACACACGGGAGGTTTCTGTCAAGTGCTTTTGTTTCATGCCGCTGAATAATCTTTAGAGTTTGATAAGTGTTGTGTGTGTAAACCTATGCTAATGTATCGTCCCATCCAAGACTAATACATATTTGTGATTATACCCCTTGCAAGCATCCGCAACTACAAGAAAGTAATTAAGAAATAAATCTAACCACAGCTTTAAACTCCGGGATCCTACACTCCCTCGTGTAATGGTTTCCTAAGGGGGTTTAGGTTTCTGTCACTCCGGCAACCCCACAATTAGTAGCCAAATACACGATGCATTTCCCTAGGCCCATAAATGGTGAAGTATCATGTAGTCGACGTTCACATGGGACCACTAGAAGAATAACACCACAACTTAAATATCAAACATTAAATATTACTCAACATTACTTCACTACTAACAACTAGACTTCTCTCATGTCCTCAAGAACAACACGAACTAGTCACAAGACATCATATGGATCATGATCAGAGGCGATATAATGGTGATTAACAATCTGGATATAAACCTAATCCAATGGTTTCACTCAATAGCATCAACTACAAGTAGTAATCAACACCAGGAAAGTTTTCCCTATGAAATAGACAAGATGCAACCCTAGATGTTACAGCGGAACGGAGTGGAGCTGAGAGTGATGATGGTGGGGATGATGATGATGATGATCCCGATGAAGCCCGGAGTGATGACGGTGACGATGGCGATGATTTCCCCTCTCCGGAGAGGAATTTCGCCGACAGATTTCTTCCTGCCAGAGAACTTTTCTCTCTCGGGTGTTTTTCGCCCCGAGGTGGCGGCGGAATAATTCTTCGATGATGGTCTAGGGCTTAGGGAACCCTGGGGGTCAAGTAGCGAAAGATGTCAACCAGAGGTGGGCCAGGGTGGCCACACCACCTGGCGGCGCGGCCAGGGGGCGCCACCTCATGGTGTGGGCCCCTGGTGGCCCCCTCTGGCTCCCCTTCTGACTGGAGTCCTCCTCTGAACTTCTAAGATATCTCCGGTGTCCCTCTTCTTCTTCTGAACTTCTTAAATATGGTATCTCGACGGTGCTTTTTCCATCAGATTTCTGACTCCGGGGTTCAACTCTCCAATTATTAGAAAACATGCAAAATAGGTGAAATAATATAAGTATCATGCTCCAATATGAAATATATCAATGAATAACAACAAATTATGATATAAAACAGTGATGCAAAATCGACGTATCAACAATGCATTCATTGAAATTCACCATTTCTTTTTCATGATAAAGGATCAATCAACGCAACAAATTATGTTTAGAGGTCCATGTAATGGTGGCTTGTATCCCCTTGTTCTAGTGTCAACGGGGTTTTCCAAGCATGCACTCGTCACCATCAAGCCTTCTTCCTCTACGTGGCATCGTCTTTTAGGACATCCATCTTCCTTTATTGTTCAACAAATTATTAGGAAAAACAATCTCCCTTATACCACTGAAATATATTCTTACATATTGTATCCATGCCAACTAGCAAAGAGTCATCACTTACCCTATAGTATCTCCACTAGTGTCTTCACTGTTCCTTTGGAACAAGTATTTTCTGATGTATGGGGACTTGCTTCTCCTTCTTCTAGTAAACATGCTTATTATTTAAGATTCATTGATGATTTTAGTAATTTTACATGGATTTATTTGCTCAAAAAACGTTCCGATGCATATCAAGTGTTTCTCAATTTTCAGCAATATGTTGAAAGAAAATTTGATCGTAAAATCATTAGCATGCAAACTGACTAGGGTGGTGAATATGAGAAACTTCATGTATTCTTTAAAAAAGTTGGGATCACACATCATGTTTCTTTCCCTCATGCACATCAACAAAATGGGTTTGCTGAACTCAAGCATCGTCATATTGTTGAAGTTGTCCTTACTCTTTTAGTCAATGACTCCATGCCACTTTAATATTGGGATGATGCTTTTCTCACGAACACATTTCTTATGAATTTACTTCCAACTAAAGTTCTCAATTTTGACACTCCTACACACAAACTCCTCGGTATTGTCCCTAATTATGATTCTCTTCGAGTTTTTTTTGTGCTTGTTGGCCCAACTTACGTCCCTACAATAAACATAAATTTTCATTTTGTTCCAAACGATGTGTGTTTCTTGGGTATAGTCCATTTCACAAAGGAGTTAAATGTCTAGATGTCACCACAGGTCGTATATTTCACGTGATGTTGTGTTTGATGAAAATATATTTCCTTTTGATTCTCTTCATCCAAATTCCGGTCGTTGTCTTCGAGAAAAAATTCTCTTACTCCCCACTGAAATATCATCCTCGGTCTCTAATTATAGGGGTGTGCATACTAACGACCAATACTTGCATATTATTCCAAATGTTACACCTTTACATGACACCGATCATGGCAAAAATTCGGAACAAAATGATGCACCGAGTGGTCAAAATGAGCAAAATAGTGACAGTTCTGCGGAAGGACAAAATGGTGATGAAAATCAGACAAATTCGGCCGAATCTGCCTTGGATCCTTCGCTAACAGGTTCTTCTGTTGAAAATTCCGTGCAGTCGGAGCAGGACCTTGCGCACCAACCCGGAACTGCCACCTCGCCTCGGGATTCCCCTGCATGCAGCCGCATCCGCACATCGCAGTCGATATCTCCCGACAGCGCGCAGACGCCGTCCTCTCATGAGGCGCGCGTGTATGCCCTCCCCGACAAGGCTGTCGGCCACGGCGCTGTCTGCCTCTCACGTCTTGCCGCGTGTCGCCTCCAGCGACCATACTCCAGGCACAGACAACAATACAGATTCGGCCTTAGTTCCTATGCAGGAGACAAGTACCACTTCGGGATTTTCTGTGACCGCATCAGGAGCTCCACTAGAACCAAAAACACAGCTACAAAAAGGAATTCGCAATCCCAGAAAATACACAAACGGTACGGTTCCCTACAAAAAGAATTTTTTCTTGTTCACATCCACAGGAGAACCTCAGAACCCTTATGGACAACAATTGGAAGAGTGCAATGCAAGATGAATATGATGCACTTCTTGCTAACAACACTTGGCATCTCGTATCTCCTAGTACCAATAAAAATATCATTGACTGCAAATGGGTTTATAGAGTAAAAAAACATGCAGATGGTTCTATTGACAGGTACAAAGCTCGCTTGGTTGCAAAATAATTTACGCAACGATGTGACCTTGATTATGAGGATACATTCAGTCATGTTGTTAAAGAAGCAACTATCAGAATTGTTCTCTCTTTCTCAGTTTCCAATGGTTGGAGTTTAAGGTAGCTAGATGTAAAGAACACGTTCTTACATGGTGTTCTGGAAGAAGAAGTGTATATGAAGCAAACACCAGGTTTTGAGTCTTCCGCTAATCGAAATTACATATGCAGACTTAACAAAGCAATATATGGGTTGAAACAGGCACCTAGAGCATGGTACTCCCGTCTTAGCTCCAAGCTTCATGCTCTTGGTTTTGTTCCAATCAAGGCTGGTACATCTCTATTCTTATTTGCCAAGTCAGACATTACCATGTTCCTGTTGATTTATGTTGATGATATTATTTCACCAGTTCTTCAGATGCTGCTATTTCGTCTTTAATACAAAATTTACGGAGTGATTTTGCATTTAAAGATCTTGGTGACCTTCATTTCTTCTTGGGTCTTGAGGTACATAGACAATCAGATGGTTTACTTCTAAATCAAGAGAAATATGTCAATGATCTTCTTGCACATGTTGGTATGACTGATTGCACTCTGTTCCCTACACCCCTTTCCACCACTGGTATATTGTCACTTCATGCTGGTTCACCTCTTGGACCTGAGGATATTTCAAGTTACAGGAGTGTTGTTGGAGCTCTTTAGTACTTAACTCTGACTAGACCAGATTTGTCCTTTTCTGTTAACAAACTCTGTCAGTTTCTTCACGCCCCAACTACTGAACATTGGACAACAGTTAAAAGGATGTTAAGATACATCAATGGTACTCGTACAATTGGACTCACCTTTCAGAAATCTCCCTATACACTTTTAAGTGCCTTTTAAGATACAAATTGGGCAGGTGATATGGATGACAGAAGGTCTACTGGAGGTTTTGCTATTTTCTTTGGACCCAATCTTGTATCTTGGAGTGCCATAAAACAGCCTAAAGTTTCACGTTCCAGTAGTGAAGCTGAATACAAGACATGAGCTAATGAAACAGCTGAGTTGATATGGGTTGAGGATCTAGTTCGAGAACTTGGTGTTTCCCTTAAGGAGAAACCTTGTCTTTGTTGTGACAATCTTGGTGCTACGTTTCTGTGAGCAAATCCTGTGTTTCACGCTTGGACTAAACATATTGAGATAGACTTCTAATTTTTCCGTGAACGAGTTGCTAATAAACAATTTGATGTTAGTTTTATCTCTAGTAAAGACAAAATAGCTGATGGTTTTACCAAAACTCCATGTACAAAGAAACTTGAGGAGTTCCTCCATAATCTTAACCTTTGCAAGGTTTAGATTAAGGGGAGTGTTAGAGTTGTAACATGTGTATGTATAGGATACGGAGTAGTACTCTAATCATATACATATTCCTTGTATCCGGCCACCCTAGGGGCTTTTCCTAGGCCTTATAACACGTACCCGATCGACCCTACTTGGCAACGATCGTTCTCCCCTCTCTCTCATACAAAATAACAGACATAATACGTACACGGCTTAGTGAATTGTCAGTACCAACTCCCAATCAGGTCAATTTATGGTTCTACTTCGATCAAGCTGTTTATCCTTGGACTAACTCACCTTGAGGGTGTCCTTAACACCCTCTTGGAAGCTACCCTTCAGGAGTAATACTGATGGTTTTTGATAAATGCAACTTGTGCAAAAAATTGAGAACAACTTGGACATCTAAAATACAATCAGAGCAGCTTACGAGACAATGCTGTTCTTTAGATTAACTTAATGTGATGGACCTGATACGACAAGGCTCTGCTTTAATAAAGGAGTAGCGGCTCATCCAACAGGTTTTATGTGTTTCTTAAGGTTTGCAAGATGCATGTGACGATCACCTGCTCTTTTTTTTAGAAGCCCCCCGCGTCGTGTCTCACGGGCGACACGGGGGGAGATGAGACCAACGACTTTAACCACACCACTGCTCATTGATCTGTACTCGCCGCCGCCAGGCAAAGCCCGTGTGACCGACAGCGGCGGCAGGCATTTGGAGGATCGGATCTGCGCGGCACACAATGGCAAGGTGCGAAGCGGCTGAATCGCGAGTCACCGTGGCGGCGGCAATACGATCGGGTGGCCTAAGTAGAGTGCATCTACGGCGGTATGGATCATGTACGCATCAACAGTAGCATGCACACATCGGTTGATCAGTTGGATCATGTATATTATGCATGTATCGGGCGATCATTTTCTATGCAGGTTGATACACAGATCTGCATCGCGTACGTGTTGCATGGAGAACCAATCTGTACCATGCAGCTGCTCCCTAGGTATTCCACCTCTCGATTTACAGATTGTCCAGCAGGCAGCACCACACATCAGGGAATTAGGCCACCCTGGCTCCTCATGTCGTGGAAAGCAATCTCGTCAACTATTCTATAGGTGTCCGAGAAGCATATAAACAGTGGATGCCAGAGGATCTGAGAAGGGGCATCCCTTTCGATCTTTCAATGGCGGTGGTTATCTCTACTAGCACGCTCATGAGGGCACGATTATCGGTTATGTGGGATGTTTACATCATGATTGTGCTTGTTTTGTGCGTGTAAGTTACTTCTGTGAGAGTATGCCATTGATGATGACTTATGGGCCTATGGTAGATGCTTGCACCAGAGAACCGGTTGGACAATTGAATCTTCAGATTTTGACTTCCCACGAAGGCGCTCAGATGTATCGCTCAGATCTCGTGCACCAGGATTATGCGTAATGGATGTCGAGTGGTCTGGGGTAAGATGTCTATCTTAAAGGCGTATGGGCGTTTGATTTGAGTTCGACATTGTCAAAGGCAACAAAGAATTATGGCGGATGGTAAGTGGAGGCGACTTCACATGGTTGCTGAGGGTTGGTGGTGCTTTTTGAGTACCAGTTCTTGAGCTCTAGGGTGAAAACCTTTGGTAGACGTTTGTTGGTTGAACCTGCAATGGTGGTGCTTAGGCACCGTTAATGAAGGCATTGTACAAAGTTTTATCGGAGTTACTCCATCAGGTGAAAACCTAGGATCTAATCTTTCATGACTAGATCTGTCAACGAAGTTCCTTTCTTGAAGGCGTTGCTTTTGGAGATCTTTCTCACATTCCATGTGTTGTCCAGGGTGGTGGTTGATGTTGTTGTTTTTGTGTCAGTTTTTTGCTTTCATTTTTTTGTTGTTGTGTGCATCCTCGATGTCTCGATTTTCTCTCGATATTGAGTAGTTGCATAGGCCGGGTGTATTTTGATATCTTCTTTCTATTAATATATTTCCCTTTATAAAAAAAAAGTGAGGCTTACCTTTGAATGCATATTATAGAGGTTTTATGACAGGTGATGCTACTTGGTTCGGGGTGGATACAAGATGTCACGTAGGAGACGACGCAACGCTTCGACATATCTAACTTTATGGTGCGAGTTTGAATGAGATCGCTAGCGGCCGGACCTGAGTGCAAGTGGCTGGATGTGCTCGAACCTGACGAGGGTACCTACTTTACAAGAAGGTACTGCGGTATCCCATCCGCTTCGTGGTCACGAACATTGACAAGCATGATCTTGTCTCCTCCTCGGGCCTCCTCCTCCTGAATCTAGTGGAGATGACCATGGTGAAATGGGCGTGGAGCCGAGGTGGTGGGTGGTGACCGGCATGGTGGTGCTAGAGGCCACCGCGGCGGTCCTAGTGAGCGGCACGATCTTGGTGGTGGTGGGAGTGCGGCTTCTAGTGAGGATTCCATCACGGACCCTCACCGGAGTCTGCCGTGGCATGTAGTGGCATCCCGTCGTGCCAGCGGACATGCTTTAGGGGATGTTTTGGTGAGCAGTCGCAGTCCATCTCAAAATCCTAGGTTGATGGTGGTTGGAAGTTCAAGGTTGTTGGCGGTGTCTCAAGCTTCCACGCGACCGTCGGCGGCGAGAAAGATGTGGAGACCTCTGACGTCAGAAAGTCCAGTGTTAGCTGAGTTGGTTGGTGATGGGGCCATGCTTGGTTTTCTGCGCTCTGCGCCAATCTTTCAAACTCTAGAGGAGGAAATTCCACAAGCTTTGGACCATGCGTCCATTTCTCGGTGTACGCCACGCGTCCAGTTGGGTCTTGCAGCTGATAAAGAACCTGAGATGGGGCCTTTATCTGTCTTGGGCTTTCCAAAATAAGCAGTACAGAAAAAAGTTGGTGGTGTAGGGGTGTGATACTTCAAAGGGGAAGGTCGTTGATAAAAACCTAACCACATTTGACCTAGTCGTGGAGGATTTTTCGTGCGGCACTCGCAACCGGGGATCCCGAGGATGATTAGAAGAATATTCGATGGCTAATGATTGGGACAACTACTTTGGCTCACCTCTTTAGCCACCTTTGGCTTACCTCTTTAGCTAGTGCTGGTCCTTCAACTGAGTGGCCCAAGTGAGTCCAGATGGCCAAGGCATGGGGCAACCCCTCGCCACGCAGATGGATGGTAGCAGCCCAATTCTGGAAAACATTACCCTCCCAATTCCCCCCCCCCCCCACCTCGCTCTACGCTTGCTCAAACGTCAGGGCCCATGGCCCAAGCTGCCTGGGGAAGAGTACGGCCTACTTCATTGAATTTCAAAATGCCATCGCCTGGACCCCTTCTGAATGCTGGCAAAGACCCGCAACAGTTACAGGAGCTCATATCCCAGATTCGTGCTGACATCGAGTCTCCCTGCTTCCGCTGCCAGATGTGCAGGCAATCCGGAAACCTAGATACAAGTTTGTCCCTGAAAGTGAGTGAAGGCGCAACTCCAAATTACTAGTGAAGGCTCGATCAAGATCGACATCAACAGTCAAGCACTCTCAGCAGCTTCTGATGGCGCAGTTGGGAATTGCTCATTCGGAGGAAACTATCTAGGACAAGCACCTACACAAGTATGCAGCTTACTTCAAGGGTGTTGGAGATATGCTCGAGAGGCAATCATAGAGACGATGATATTTCGATCTATCCATGATTTGTAATGATATGGCTTGAATAATATACTTTGTATTGATAGGCTAGTAGGTGATTTGTTTGCGAAACTTTTTACTTACATGATTATTCTAAATAAGTACCTAGTCGGAGTTCATGTGAGGACACACCTGAATATTAGACTAGCACATGTATTGGTTGATGGCTATGTTTCTCAAGTCATAGACATGGTGATGTTAA
>JAPCYS010003595.1:0-22427 GCA_028641055.1 Alopecurus myosuroides | reverse complement strand
CAGCACGGCTCTCTCGGGTACCTGCCCGGCCTATGCCGGCTCCCCTACGACCTCTCAGGCCAACGCTCTCGGGTGCCTGCCTGGCCTAGCCCGGCTCCCCTGCGACATCTCATGCCAGCACCCTCGGGTACCTGCCCGGCCTAGGTCGGCTTCCCTGCGCGCCTCCACAGTCAACCGGCTCTAGCCAGGCCTTAGCCCGGCCAGGTCGGCTTCCCTGCGTGGAAAAGAGGGAATATGCCCTTGCAAAAGAGACCTACCCCACTTTTACCCCCTAGACTATAAATAGAACTCCCTACCTTCAGATCTGGGTTAGAGATGATTTGAGACTTGAGCTCTGCTCTTTATGTTCCTCCTTAGAGGCTACTTATATTGTGTATCTAGAATCGTATCAGGGCTACTCCAATCATCTGTGTGATTTGGATCGTATCAAGAATTTTCTTGAGTTAGTTAGTATTTTCCCTTGGAATTCAACTAGTAACTTCCAAGTCTCTCTCAACTAATGCTTGAGATTCTATTGACTCGACGGACCCGCCGTGAAGGTGAAGTTGTTTCGATCAGAGTAATTTCGACTTGATCCGAGAGATCCGTAGGCTACCCCCGGGGTTTGTTGACGGGTTCTTTGATCAGTAGGTTCTGCTATTTATCGGATAACATTGTTATCCACGAATTTCATCTCGTGTTTTTAGTTGTTCCCCTAGTGTTCTTCGTGTTCTTGGTCAATTCGTGAGATCGGTCCACTCCTTGAGGTACATACCTCATCATCTTCTATCAGCAGCCTAGTTTCCATGAATTTGACCCCCCACAACCACCTCTTCCACCAAATTTTTTCTCTCCCATACCAAATTTCAAAAAAATTCACCAAAAATAGCCACCAAAGGGATTTTGACCGATATGTCGATTTGTTGAATTTTTGCTAGATTTGATCTGTGACTTGTTGCTTAAGACCAGTTTCCAACATTCTATTCAGCATTTTCCATGAATTTGCAGATCTGAGATGGAATTTTCGGATTTTTCGCGTTCTTCATGCGCAGGAAACCCGGCCTAAGACCAAGGCCAACCAGCCAGGCCGGGCTGCCAGGTCGGCTTCTAGGGCAATTTCTGCCTCCGATTTTTGGACAAATTTTCTACTTTGTTTTTCTTTATCTTCGTTGGTCCGATTTGAGTGATTCAAATTTTGCTGCGAAGCCCTCGACAGCATCCACTACCAAATTCCGCGCGATCCGTAACGTTTTGAGCGGCACGTTTTGATAACGTCGTGTTGTTTCCGTCGCGGATGGCTGAAAAGTGGAATTTTCTCTCGAAGGACGCGGTCCATCTCGACGTTTCTTATATGTTCCGTCGCGGATTTTTGTTCCCGGCCCAATAGACCCAGTTGGAGGCGAGTTTCGTTCCACGAGAACGTCGTAGATTAGTCGAATATAACCCTTTTTATTTTTGCCATTTATTTGTCCATATTGTGAAATCGTATTATCTGTTTGGTATATGTTTTTGCATCAGCATTAGGCTAATGTAACCCTTTTAACTTCTGTCACTTAGATCCATCGAAACTTCTGTCATCTATTTCTCCATATTGTGAAATCAAATTATATCTATCTTAAGAAAATAAACATAGACTACATATTAATAGAAACCACTGAATACAACCAACGAGATTGTCGATCTAAACAAAACATCCGAAGCACGGGGGCAGCAGTAGGGGGCTAAAAGAGCATCAGTAGGGGGGCGACAGCTCCTCCGATGGCACTGGATCCTCCGACGGGACTAGATCCTCCGATGGCACTAGATCCTCCCTTGCCCGGGGCCTCACAGCTGCGAGGAGACCGATCAGAGTTTTCTGCTCTGCCAGGGCTAAACCGATCTTGAGTTACCCAACATGCGAGGTCAGTTCGAGGTTGCTGGCCATCATCTTGGACATTATCATCCATCAACTTCCGATACGCTACGAGGGAAGTTTCGCCCTGAGCCACCTGCTCCAACCTGGCATCGCGTGCCTTCTTGAGATTGTCGTAGGCGAGCTTCAAGGCCTTCTCAAGCTCAGCTTCTAGGATGTCAACCCTCTCCGCCAGAGCGGCGAAGATGACCCTCTCCTCGGCTTCATGTGCCCTGTGGATAGTTGCATGATAGGAAGTTGATGCTAATTTAAAAGGAAAAATAGATCTAAGAAAGATGAAATCACTAGGAATTCAGAAACGGATCTAAGAAAAATGAAAGAACGAGGAATTCTGAAAAGGATCTAATAAAGACGAAATCACGAGGAATCCAGAAACGGATCAGAAGTACGTGAATGGAAATGGAACCTACAAGAGGGCAGCAGACCGCTTCGCCGGTGGAGCCATGGCCGCCTGGAGGAACGATCGAGCAGCTACCACGTTAAAGTGTTTTCCCTTGAGTGGAGGCGGTGAGGCAGATAGAGGATGAACTGAAGAGTGCGTCTATTTATACACCGAGAGGGGGAGTGGAACGGAGGAGCCGCATGCACGACAGAGCAATAACTGGCCGCCGGAACTAAAGGGACATGTTTCACGTTCACTATATCGTGACGAACGCGTGGCGTGCTGCATGCCAGGGTTACTGCGGTGAGTGGAAGAGCGGTTGTTTACAGACTTGGACCATGATGGCACTTTCTTGGGCCCTCTCCCGTCAGGCCTTTTTTATTGGGCCTTATAGCACTCCGTAGCCCATAATTATCCTACTATAGTTGCAGCCCAAAAAAAGAAGGAAGAAATGTTGAAACTTCAGCGAACACATAAAACGTCGAAATTTTGATTATTTTGACACGTTTCAACATCTTCGACACTGTAAAACACTACACATCATCCCAGAATGCGTCGTCAAGTTCGTCGTCATCGGAGTCCTGCATAAGGCTCTCCCAAAATGCTTCGTCCATCTCCTCATCCCTCTGAGCATTGCGCCGCAACTGCGCCTGTACCAGATCTTGGTGATCACGGCGGAACCTCTCCATCGTGGCCTCGTCATCCCGGCGGATGCGCAGCTGCACGAACGCGCGGCGGTTCTCCTGCTCCTCCTTGCGGGTCACAATCCTCAGATCCGGGGCAAAGAACTCGGCAACTTCCCTGCTCTCGACGTCCCGGAAGTTGAGCTCGGTGCGCGGGCGGCCACACCGCCACGTCGAACGCGCGGGCGGCGAGCTCGGGCGTGTCGAAGGTGCCCATCCACCACCGCAAGCCGTTGTGTGTGATCTCCGCGGACCAGCTCCCGGACGGCCACAGCTGCACACCTCGGAAGCCGGTTCTGCTTCTCACACGCGGCGCCATCGGGTGGATCAGCGGCGAGAGTGAGGGGGGAGGTCGGGGGGCTGTGGCGGCGTGCAGTAATCAGCGCGGAGAGTGAGGGGGGAGGTCGAGGGGGGCTGTGGCGGCGGCGTAGAAGGTAGGTTTCGTGGTTCGTGATCGGTCGTATTTATGAGATAGCGACGAGGTCGAGAAGTTCAGTGACCGTTGGCTTGCCTGGCTTTTGTTGAGTTCTGCAGTGATGAGTTGCACGATCTACCAGCACGAGGGATTTGATCTAAACTCGAGGTTTTAGCAGATATTAGCGATTTGATCTTTACTCGAGTTTTAGCATGAGGGATCTACCGGCAATAATATACCTTAGAAGTTTACGAAACAAAGTAAACCTTAACAAGTCTAGGAAACAAATGAAATTACAATCCAGCCAGACAAAATAAGAAGTTCATAGGCCTAGCTCAGCAGCAGCCCTGTCTCTTCACCAACAATGCATCCCCTTTGTTCCGGTTCTGCATCACCCCCCATCTCAATGACCGCCTCCATCCTAGGGTCATCGGTCTCCCTCACAATGATCAAAACAGATTGCTGATTATGAAAATTATTGCCTTGGACGAAATGAAGGGGTCGTTGCATAGAAAACAAATTTTTTCCTACGCGAGAGACACCCAAAAGGCCAAGATCTAATCTAGGAGACGAAGTGCAACGGGCAATGAGAGGGTTAAGGAGAACACATACCCTCGAACATACAAAGAGTTACGAGATTAAATCTCGTTGTTGGCGTAGTCGTACTCACACCGATCCCGATAGCGAGAAGAGGTGCACCGCAATCCGGCCGTGCCTCCGTGATCGGTCACACGTACGGTTGATGCCGACCTCCGTTCCCTCGATCCAGCGGGGCGCGGAAGTAGAGTATCCCTCGGAACTCCAGCTGCACGACGGTGTGGTGGTGGTGAAGAATCCTACGGTCAGGGCTTCGCCAAGCCGGAGACTATGGAATTGAGCAGCGGGTGGAGAGGGAATGAGGTGGGAGAGTGTGTGTGAGAAGAGGAGCTCTCTCCTTTTTTTGGAGGCAGCCCAAGAGGGGGTGCGGCCATCCATGGTGGTGCCCCACCTCTTCCCTCTTCATGTGAGTGGAAGCTCCACTCACATCGACTCATTTTCCCTTAAAACTCCACTTAGAAAATCCAAGAGTTTTTCTTTAATAAATAAATAACACCAATACTATCAACCAGAGCAATCATATAATAGAAATTACAAACTAAAATAAGGTGTGCAGAAAGTAAATGATAAATTTCCCATTAATATTCCATAATGGCAACTCACACCAAGGGATACATAGATAACCAGCTAAACGAGAGATACTTCCATATTGCAAACCATCCTATATGATAACTTGTCTACTCATGATATGACTCTTAAAAATAGTAAAAAGGTGAAAGATAAAGGTGTGATACCGCCACACTCCCCCAAGCTTGGAATAAGCCAAGTGGATGCCAATACCAATGACAAATTACTCCTTCGGTGGTGGTTAATCCTTAATAAGCCTCTCAATCAACTCTTTCAATTTATCAATATTCTAGGTGAGAATACGAATCAAATCCATATTGTGCTCAATATGGTTCACGAAATTGTCAGACTGTGATTCCCAGCTTATCGAATTACTTCCCCACACTTCTTCAAATTGAGAGCTTCATCCCCCTGCATTGTTAGAACGATCCATATCCCAACTAGAGGACAACTCTGCCTCAGGTACCCTTTGAAATTTATGCTTATGGATTAAGGTATGGAAGGGTTTTTTATGCCTGAAGATGGTGTCCTTGGGGCTAAGAAGTGACGTGGAACCTTCCCTCCAGTGGTCATCTGCGCCCCTTGATGGCGTGTAACACACGTTCGTTGGGAGACCCCAAGAGGAAGGTATGAAGGCACAGTAGCAAGTTTCCCTTAGAAAGAAACCAAGGTTGAATCGATCAGTAGGAGAAATAAATCACTTCTGAATGTTGATGCAGCTGATGGTGGAAGGGTGGACTACCGGTTCAGCAGCAATGTGGAATCTACACAACACAATCGAATTACTTTGCCCCAACGAAGCAGTGAGGTTGTCAATCTCACCGCTTTTGCTGAAACAAAGGATTAGACATACAGTGTGGAAAATAGTATTTGTTTGCAGTAGATGAAAGAGAACAGTAATTGCAGTAGGAGAACAGTGGTTGAAGTGGTTGTATAGCAATGTAAAGAAATAGACCGGGGTCCACAGTTCACTAGATGTCGAGACTTCGTAGTAAGGATCATAGACGGAGGTGGCATAAGCCTACTGGTAGAACCGCGGGGGGGGGGGGGGATGTGGAAGAACTGGAAACGAGAACACAGGTTTTACCCAGGTTCGGTACGTCGCAACTAGGCGGCGTTCCTACTCATGCAGTCTCACTAAAATCGGGGCTGAAGCCTGAAGTATACAGAGTAAAATTCTGAGTATGGTTTTGCGAACTCGGCGAGGATGAACTTCCTGACGACTTGGCTTCTAGCTAATCTTGTGATCTGTTCTTTTTTCTTGCTTCCGTCCAGCTTTATATAGATAGCCAGACTACGGCTTACACGGGAAACCTAGAAGACTACAGAAAGCGTCTAACTTGGAAAGTATGGAATCCGGCTTGTCCTCCAAGTCGTACCACGCCATGTCGTGTTCCGGGTTCTTCTAGAATCCGGCTTCCTGCGCGTCAGCTTACTGGGCCGCCCAATGGACTCCGTTCCATTGCATGTGGGCTACCCTGGTAATCTGCCGAATATAACAACACTAGTGATCAACAAAAGTATTTCTACTAGTACTAATCTGCATAAATACTACAATTTTAGTACTAAATCAGCAATCTGCAGAAACCCCTCCAAAATACTAGTACTAATTATTACTCCCTCCGTTCCATATTAGAAGACTTTGAAATGGGTGTATGACATATTTTAGTGCTAGATACATCCATCTGAAAGTCATCTAATATGGAACGGAAGGATTACTCCCCTCCATTCCACAATGTAAGCCTTTCTAGCAAGCTAGTTTATGGAGCGGAGGTAGTAGTACTACTTGTACTATTCATCTGACATGGCCGGCAAAAAAACTCCAGCAGATTCAAACCGATGATCACCATCGATGAAGAGGGTGCTTACCGATGGTGAATAGCGTTGTCGCTAGTGTTTTGCTGAACCTTTGCGTCGTCGCCAATGATGACCCCAGCGACGGATTCGGCCACATGTACCACTGCATGCATGCACACGAATATGTGAGATTCACTCTCCTCGCGCTCGCCATGCATGCAGAGGAAAAAGAAAGGAGAAGGAAAATGGAAGAACCTCGCGGCTTGTTAACAAGAACGACGGAGGCGGCAATTATCTCCTCGTGGAGAAGAGCGGTGGGGGTTTTCTCTCACTAGAAGGGGACAGAGTGCTCTCTCTCGGCGTCTGTTCGGCTATTAACTAAAGTGGAGAATAAAGTCCAACGAAAATCAACATGTGGCAGACATATGGGGCCAAAGGAAATACGTGGAGAACCCACGAAAATCCCCTTTGACTCCTTGCCGTCATGCGGAGCTAGAGGGGCTAACATGTGGGACCCACCACGGCTCAGACCAAAATCACATTTGGAAACTAGATCCAGTTCTCTCCACCCTTGGTTGTGGCAGCGACGGCGGCGGACGGTGCTCTCCACGGAGCTCACCCCTTCTGTCCTTTTCTCCCCGTAAGCCGTCCAAGACTCCTCTCCATGGGGCTGTGCAAGCCGCCAGAGGCTCATGCCGCCGCCACCATGACCGCCCCCTCCTCGGCCGTCGTCTCGTTGCCCGCCCTCCCCAGCTTATGTCGCCGAGGCTCCCCTTTCGGTCGCATTCCCCACGCACGCCTGTACTGTTCGACTAGTTGTGGCTCCCCTTCCGACTGTCTCCGCAAGCCAAGGTAAAGAACCCTCCCATCCTTGTGCTACTTGCTAAGAATAGCAATAATTGTTCTAGAAATTGTTCTACCAATTGATTAGTTTGCTCATGGCATGTTATTAGTTTGTTTATGGTTAGTGGGTGGGCGCCCCTGGCCGCGCCCAGGGGTGGTGTGCCCCTCCTGGTCGCCCTCCGACGTTGCCTTCTCGCCTATATATTGTCGTCGAAGGGTTAACCCTGGATACAGAAGCTTTTTCCACGAAAAACACCCGCAACCGCCATGATCATCAACCCTAGTTCGGGAGGGTTCTAGAGCTCTCTCTGCCACCCTGCCGGGAGGGGGAATCATCACCGGAGGGCTCTACATCACCATGCCCGCATCTGGAATGATGCTTGAGTAATTCATCCTTTGTCTACGGGTCCATAGCAGTAGCTAGATGGTTGTTCTCTCCTCTTTATGCCTCATGTTTAGATCTTGTGAGCTGCCCTACATGGTCAATATCATCCTATTGTAATTCTACATGTTGTGTTTGCTGGGATCCGATGAATATTGAATGCTATGTCTGATGATTATCAATCTATCATGTTATTTTCATGTGTATGTTATTTATGATATTGCACGATCTCCATTGTTAGTAGATGCTCTGGCGAAGTAGATGCTAGTAACTCCAAGAGGGAGTATTTATGCTCGATAGTGGGTTCATGCCTCCCTATCACTCACGCTCGAGTGACATAAACGTAAACAAGTGGGGGATGTATTGTTGCCAATAGGGAGAAAACAACAATGTTAACATTATTTACATTACACACCTTGCTTACAGGGATTATCTCTTGCTTGCAACTTAACACCCAAGGATTGATCGGATGACATTCTGAGGGTGGATTATTAGTCATAGATGCATTTGGATGGCGGTCTATGTATCTTGATGTAATGCCCGCATGAATCGCATAGTAATCATCATGTCATGCATATGCACTATGGTGCAGCCTTTATATCTGTCAATTTCCGAGTTGTAATTTGTTTACCACACATGCTATATATCTGTCTTGGGAGAGACACCTCTAGTGACATGTTGACCCCGGTCCTGTTTCCTCATACTGATAATACAATCACTGCAATCTCTGTTTTCATACTTCTGCTACTGTTTTACTACTACCATCACTATTCTCTTTCATCTACTGCAAACAAATATTATTTTCCACACGATACGTTTAACCTCTTTGTGTTCAGCAAAACCGGTGAGATTGACAGCCTCACTGCTTCCCTGGGGCCAAGTGATTTGATTGTGTTGTGTAGGTTCCACGTTGCTTCTGTACCGGTAGTGCGCCCTGCCACCTCAGTTGCATCAACCTTCAGAAGTGATTTCTTTCTCCTACTGGTCGATTCAACCTTGGTTTCTTTCTGAGGGAAAACTTGCTGTTGTGCTCTTCATACCTTCCTCTTTGAGTTTCCCAACGAGTGCAAGATCTGCACCATCAGGCGCAGGAGAGAAACGTTGGAAACATCATCGTCCTCGCCCCCCTCTTCTTCCGAGGACAACACCACCATCCGGCACTCCCTCGACGAGGAGGCCATAGTCCCAGCAACTTGGGGGGAATGGGGCTCTCGATGCTCTCCTGAACGGAGTCCAACACGTACGGATTGTCCCTGCACGACTCCGTCCCCTCGGCTAGAGGAGCCCATCAATCGAAGAGCGGCATCAGGGCTATAACCGCGTCCCTCTCCTCTGCCGGCAGGTCGTAGAGGAGGGACATGTAAGGAGGAAACCATGTCGGCGTGTACTCCTCGAGGATCACTCGAAGCACGCTCTATAATGTTTGAAGACGGTGGAAGTGGTTGTCAAGCCGCATCGGGTCCTCAATACCCGTCTACAAGCACAGCTGCCTAGCATGCCGCATCATGGGAGAAAGGCGCCGATAGAGGATTTCGGTCACAAGCATGGCTAGGGTGAGGCCGTTGTCGTGCACCGCATTCACATGCTCCAGGGGCCGCATCTTGGCGCCCGCGAGCTCCTTTTTCCCCTACCCCGAGTGCCACACACAAGAGGATGAACGAAACTCAAGGAGGCCACAGACCTTGTCGGTGTCCATGTACAACCACCTCGCACGGAGACCGGGAGCCTCGTGCGGGATGTCTATATGGGGGAACACAGCCCCTAGGCCAGGCCCGGCGCAGCTCGAAGAAACAACATAAAAGGGCCACCGAGGGCCTCACGCTAAGGAATGCCTCACATTAGAAGGCGAAAGCAGAGAGAACGAGGGTAGAGCTGGGGTGGAGATGAAGCAGGTGGATCTGATGCTGCTCGAGAATGGCCTGGAAGGAGGAGGAGAAGGGGGGAACCAGCCCAAACAAAACTGGACGGTAGAAGATTGGGTACGACGACAGGGAAAGATCGTGGAGCTCCGCCGTACCCGCGTGGAGAACCGTCGGGCCATGCTCGTCGGAGGAACGGGCAGCCATGCGGTGGACCTTCTTCATCGTGACGATGTCAATGACGGAGGGCTCGATCAAGGGCACCATGGCACCGAGGCTTGGGGACAAATACGGCGGCGAATGGCGGAGGATGAAAGGTGTCTTGTCCTTGTCTAAGGGAGGCGAAATGGGAAGTGGAAGTGGAACTAGCAAGCAGGAGATGAGGAGCGGGGTCTTTCCTCCAAAAGAGGCTCCCGCTGGCGTCCCTGCCCCCGGAGAGGAGCTCTACATCACCCTAGCTTCCCTCCAGAAGAATCCGCCCTCATGGGGGACAGCCCATGTGGGGATGATGTTGGCGTTTCTACGGGGGTGATGACGGCACCACACAGAGACAGTATCGCTATGGCCATAGTTGCCATTCTCGTGTATAAAGTGTGTGCCTCGGCTGCGCGCACAAAAGCTCCTCCGAGGGCTTTCCTGTTTGGCGTAAGAAGACCAGTCTGACGATACAAGATGGAGGGAACATCACCGGAGCCCCCATAACCCTGGCATGGACGGTGGCACTATCTTCGATGACCAAGACCAAGCAGACAGCAGAGCTCAGCTGGTCTCCATTTTGGCACCTTATGGTAGCCCTTTCCCTCCAAGAATGAGCGGGAAGGAGGCCCAAAAATGCTAGTATAAGTAAGGCCCTTTGGCCTCCGTAGAAAAGGGAGATTTAGAGCCCTAGTAGTCTAAGAGAGCACAAGCTCACATCTTGTACCGGAACTATCGCAGTGCAATCCACAGACAAGCAGGAGTAGGCTTTTACACCACGACGGTAGCCTGAACCTGCGTAAATTTTCTGTGTCCCCATTGATGACCGTCTCTGGTTTCCCTCTCGAGGCCTCTCGAGGAGCGCAATGAACGTGGTTAGCCCCAGTGTTTGAATCTCCAGAGGAAATCCTGTCTTTGACAGACCACTCTCCGACAAAGTCATAGGCGGAGAATGTCATGGAAGCTGAGATTGGCTGAGTAGCAATGGTGATTGGATTCTTTGCGTTGATGAGGAACTTGCCTAGAGTTTCGGGAATTGTGGCATTAGTATGAAAGTGGGGGCGGCAGCATAGTTGAAGTTCAAAGTCTTACCTTTCAGGGTGAAAATGCAAGGTCTGGCTTTAATTGGTTGTGTCTGGCAATGTACTTTCTAAAGGCATTTTTTTCAGAAAAGGGACTATCTTCAGGGTGAAAACTCAAGATCTTCGATCAGGCAACAACGATGCTTGTGCACTGTTACCTTCTTGGAGGCGTTTCTTTTGGAGAAATTGGACATCAGATATTGGTTGGTGGTAGTTCTGTTGCTGCTCCAAAGACTGGAACTCTGTAGAAGGACTCTTCTTGTTTTAGTTTCTTCTTCCTTTTTCCGGTTGTGTGCATCTGTAATGCCATTAGGGTATTAAGTTGGTGTAGAGGCTGGGTGTAATTGGTATGTTTGCGATATTAATATACGCTCCTTTAAAAAAAACCTTAAATTGGAACTGTAAAGACTGAAGGTAAAAGGAACAAAGAATCTTAATTTATTTCCCAAAGTTTAATCTGTTGACCCAGATCCATGCTTCTTGGGTGCTGCCACTCAAGGCAGCTGCCAGGTTTTGTCCGGACAGCCTGTCCGGGCGAAGACAAATTTCCCTGCCTTAAAGATGTTGAGAGCATCTCCACCGGCACCCACCAAACGCCCTCCCAGAGGCCCAATGGGGGCCCAGACCAAAAAACACCGCAGCGGCACCCCCCCAAATGTGTCCACCGGCCAATTTTCTGTCCAGGACCCCAGCCCACCCACCAAACTTGGGGGCCTGCCTGGGGGGCGCCGGACATTGTCCTGTCAACCCACCCGATAGGCGTCCCCATCCCGTCAGTGAGACAAACCGCCCTCAAGGTAGTCTACTTTGACTCCATTCCCCCCCTTTCCCACCGCCGCCGTCGCCTCCTCGCATTCCTGCACCATGCCGCCAAAAGGTCCCAAGAAACTCGGCCTCCCGCGTGCGGCTGCGTCGAATTTGGCTCCGTAGAGGCGGCAGATGAAGCCGGAGCCGACAGATGCGGTGGTGGCGCTGTCGGTTAAGCAGCAGCGTACCGTCGCCTCTACCCTCCGTCAATAGCGTCACGTATGGGCGAGACAACATGCGCTGTTGGAGACAAATCAGACCGCCAACATGGTGGTGGCGTTGAGCCAAACTGCCACATCTACCGCCCCCATTGTAGCTCGCCGCCGTCTTCCCCATGCTACTACGCCGATCCTAGCTAGGTACAGGCCTCGCAGCAATCTCGCTTCTCCATCTCGCCAGACGACCCGACTCACTCCACCGGCATTTATCTGAACAAGGAGGACTTCTTCGAGTCCTCGCCGGCGCTGCGTCGGACATGGTTCACAAGCGGCAAGCACACGGCATCCCGGGGCAACATCTGCGCCGAAGAAGGCACCAACATGATGAACCAAACAACGGAGCAGGCGGTTCAAGTTCATGTATGTTTGGATCAAGATTAAAGACTCCCCAAAGTGGAAGAGTTGGCGTCTCACGGTGGCCGGAAAAGTGGAGGGTGACGCCGACATGGATGAAACCAAGTTGTCGGGCAGGAGTGCCGAACGGCTGATTGGGAATAAGAACGCAAAGGATGGAAAGCATGCGGCCTCGGCAAGCGGCATGCAAGAGGCGACGGCCGTGTATGTGCAAGAGGTGGCCGCATCGGCGGCGAAGAAACTGAAGATGCACGACGATATCAAAGAGAGGTGGAACACTTTTTTTGTCATGGCCGAGGTGAAAGCCAAAACCCAATTAGCAGCTGAAGAGCCCTTGAAAATGGCAACCAACATGGCTGACATGAGCCATGATCAAAAGGCCTACTTCAGGGAGGAAAGGCGACGCATCACAGCGGCAAGAGCGGCGAGGGTAGCGGCTCTAGGCAAATGCTCTAGCTGCCGAGGCCGATACGGTGGCTGCAGCAGCTGCCGACGCCGATGCCACCGAGGCGGCAGCTATAGCGGATGCGAGACACAAGAAGACTGAACTCCCATGCACCGAGAGTGGTGCCCTTTTGAACGGTCGTGTGTTGGTCGAGACTATCATTCGATCGCCGGACTTGTGTTGGCCGATCGCCGGTATTTTGGGTAAACTGAAATTCACAAACAGTTTGATCGGGTCGCCCATTGGGAGTGGTCGATTGGAGGGAGCCGCTGCGGAGCACGCCCACCAAAATCACGGACACAGGTCCGGCGCCCCCCAAAAAGGGTCCAATTGGGGGTTGTCGGACATGAATTTGATGGGTGCCAGTGGAGATGCTCTGATCTTACTTTTGATTTCCTGTGTGATATCATAATTCTCCTTTCAGTGATGATGTTTAATTTTGCTTGGACTATAGGTCCAACCAACAGACCAGTCCATGTAGTGATTCAATTCCCCTGGAAACCTACCGAATTTTGTTGTAGTTGGGTGGATTACTGTGCTCACTTTCTCGAAAAGTTGAGCGGGAAAAAATATTCAAATTGTAATCTCCTGCCTTGGTTCTAATTTGTTATTGTCCAATGATACTCAGTTATTGGTACATGTTCTACAAGTGGTACATGTTCAGCATCACATATTTAAGATAATAGTATGGGTGTGTGTGCACTGTGCAGTCACAAACATATAGAAAGTACCACTTGCAACATAGTGTGCGCATCTCACATTGCTTTTCAAAATGTTCAATTTGCAAGTAGAACTCGTTATGCTTGCAACATTCTTTAAGAACTAGCATGGTGGCCCTCGCAAATGCGAGGGCATCATTGTTAATATGTGAATCTGTTAAATATCTATTTTCATATCTCATTGTTTTCCCATTACCTTCTTCATTATATCATACACAATGTTTTATAGATGTATATATTACTCCCTCTATATCAAAATGTAAGATGTTTTAGCCTTTCCTAATCAAAATATATCTAGACATATTTAAGCGTGTAGATTCATATGCATGTTACACTAAAACATGTCTAGATACATTTTGTCTAGGAAAATCTACAACATCTTACATTTTGATACGGAGGGGGTACTAAAGTTGCAACTGTGGTAAGTGTAAATATTTATACTATAAAATAAATTATTATGAAAAATCTCTTACAGAAAAATATAATTATTTTAATTGATATGTACGTGTTTTTGGTGAATTTACAAAGGATAATGAAGCATATAAGACTACACTATAAAAGGAAGTAAACTTTTGTACTGATATGGCCAACAACGATATGCATCAGGTTCGCAAAACGTAAGTCATCTTAAGAATCTACCAATTTGACGGAAATAGTTCGATGATAACATATGACCATTATCAATTAAGAAATTCATTAGTATAACATTGGAGAGAATGAAAAAGAAACTTTAATAGTTGCATGCCCAATTATATTTGTTCAGTTGCGGTTCAAAATCTGATTCGTTAAGAAAACATCATATAAGGGTTATCTTGAATTTATTAAATTTACATAACATTTATCTTGAGTTTATTAAATTTATAAGTCTCACATAAATGTTTTATTTGATGAAATAAACTTACCTCTATGTACATATCATTTACCTTGAAAGAAAGATACAATTGTACTTTGGCGGCCAGTTGGCTTTAGTAGAACATGCTGAGATAATAAAATAGCACATGCTAGCTGGAAAGATGATACTGTAATACATATATATTAAAATATTAGTCTAAATAATAATGCAACTTACTTTCACCTAGCGAGATTTAAGTACTTATTGGAAAATCATCTCAACGAATTGAATATTATATTCCCCTTGAAGCTCCTGTATAAAATCTGAACAGCACATCTGGATATATTTGGGCACTTACCTCACATTAAACATGTGTGGAAGTTCTCCGCATATTCACATGCCATGTATATTTCTGCTACTGTTGCTGAAATTCAAGGTTGAAGTGCTAATAAGCAAGAGTAATTAAGTAAACCATGTTATGATCTTCCCAGAATTTAAAAAAATCTGCATCATTGTGCGGCATCGCTGCAACACCGTGGCAGCCAGGAGAGGCTCCCTCAAGGGCAATCTGAAAGACTTGTCTCTCCCTGTAGGTGAGCGCGCTGTACGCCGGCCTGGTGTCGGTTCCCAATGCATGAGTACGGGCGACGGTGATGGGAAGTATTGGCGGCACCTAGAGGTTGGATCTGACCATCTGCGGCTGGACTGTGCAACTTAATTTTTTTTTCCGGGGAGTACGTATCTAAACAATTCTAATCACTGTGTATTTAAGAGGGTCCATAAACATCCTCTATATGATGTTAGAACCAAAACTGTTTTGTTCGTTTTTTTTTTCTATATATATAGTCGTGACGTGGTGAACCTTGCCTCTTGCTATCACTGTAAGTATTTTAGGTTTGCTTGCACACTGTGTTGATGCAGCTAATTAAATCGCTAACCTTGCCTCTTGCTATCCTATAAGTATGCTACCTATCGCTAGTTCAAAGCACAGGGACTAGCTAGTTGCCAACTAACTAAGTCTGCAAACAATGGAGGTTTTAAGCATGTTTTTTTTTGTTGGCCTCGCAACCATACTCTTCCATTTTGTTCTTACAGTCACGTCCGGCAAGACGAAGAAGCAGCAGCTGCCTCCAGGGCCATGCATGGAGGCTCCCGTTCATCGGCAGCCTCCACCACCTCCTGCGCGGCGGTCTCCCACACCGCACGAATGGCACGATGCGGGATCTGTCTCGCCGTCACGGCCCGCTGATGTACCTCCAGCTCGGCGAGGTCCGAACCCTCGTCGTCTCAAGCGCGGAGGCTGCGGAGCTGGTGATGAAGACCCACGACCTCGCGTTTGCCTCCCGGCCGAGCAGCGTCACCATCGACATCGTCGGCTGCCGCGGCAAGGGGATTGCCTTTGCTCCCTACGGTGACCGGTGGCGGCAGATGAAGAAGATCTGCATCATGGAGCTTCTGAACGCCAAGCAGGTGAAGCGGGTGGAGTCCATCAGGGCCGAGGAGGTTGGCCTTCTCCTCGGCTCCGTCGCCGCCGCCGCGGCTTCCGGCTTGGACATTAACCTCAGCCAGAGGGCGTCGGCGCTGTCCAACGACATCGTGGCCATGGCCATGTTCGGCGGCACGTGCGCGGAGGAGAAGTCTGAGTTCGTCGTGGCGTACGACCAGGTGAGCGAACTGGTGGCCGGCTTCTTCCCGCTGGACTTCTTCCCCTCTTCTTGGCTGGTGCGGCGGCTGAGCACCATCGAGCGCCGCCTGCAGGGCATCATCGCCAACATCGTTGAGCGTCGCAAACATGCAAACGTAGATCAAGAGGATCTGCTGGGCGTGCTGCTCAGGCTGCAGAAGGAGGACTCACTTGCGTTCCCACTCACCCCGGAGACTATAGGTGCCATCATGTTTGTGAGTATTCCCTCCGGCCCTCCAAGCTTCCTTCTACCCAAAAATAGAAATTAATTAGGTAACTAATGAACTCCTAATCAATGTAGCTTATTATATTGACTGGTCTTATGCTTACTTATATGCCTTCTTTATAATAAACTTTTGATAAAATTATTAAAATGGCTAGCTAGTTTTATTAGGTTATGTCATCAAAACTCTGATCACACACGTACATGCACTGTTTTCCATGATGTGCGAATTAGTTTATTTCTTTTCTTTTTTCTAGGAGGATCGAGTAGCTAGTTTGATTAGGTTATGTCATCTAAAATATGATCACACACATGCATTGTTTTCCTTGATGTACAAATTAGTTTTTTTTTTCTAGAAGGATCGCCTAGCTAGTTTGATTAGGTTATGTCATCTAAACTATGATCACACACATGCATTGCTTTCCATGATGTACAAATTAGTTTTTCTTTGGGAGGATCGACTAGCTAGTTTTATTAGGCTATGTCATCTAAATTATGATCTGTTTTGCCGACATGTGCCTTAATATTCTCTTACTATCCTTATAAATTGTACTACATAACACAAATAATATTTGCTAATTGTATGCAGGACATATTCGGAGGTGCCACCACCACCTTAGGATCCACTGTTGAGTGGGCAATCTCGGAGCTCTTGAAAATGCCCAACTCTATGGCGAAAGCACAGCTTGAGGTTCGAACTGTGCTAGGTGCGTCACGAGGTGTCATCAGCAATACCGACCTTGCGGGACTCGACTACATGCGAATGGTTATAAAGGAGGTTCTCAGGTTGCATCCTCCCAACCCTATGCTTGTCCCTCGTGAGTCCAGAGAGGACTGTGAAATCATGGGTTATCACATCCCAAAAGGCACCAAGATACATATTAATTCCTTTGCAATTTCCCGGGATCCAAGATATTGGGACAACCCGGAAGCCTTTAACCCAGAAAGATTTGAGAATAGCAATGTTGATTATAAAGGTGCACACTTTGAGTTCACCCCCTTTGGGGCTGGTCGTCGACAGTGCCCTGCAATTCTTTTTGGTACGTCGGCCATAGAGATTACATTGGCCAATCTTCTCTACCACTTTGACTGGGTGCTCGCTGATGGATCCAGCCCGGAATTGCTGGACATGTCCGAGACTTTTGGGATGGGGATGAGGAAAAAGGTGGAGCTGCATCTGAGAGTTGTTCCCTACGTACACTCGGGTGCTATATAGGATTATGTATGTGCTATGCTTCATCTCGTGGTCCTTTGTCGTCATGTAGTCCACTTGTATTTCATCCTAAACCATAATAATTAAGCGTGTTACCAAGACACCATATGTATTTCTTTTGATTTACTTCAATTGTGGTTGTTGTGCTAGCTTGAACTGATGTAATAGTTGTCAAACTTTCTTGTTGGGATAAATATGCAGGAAGCAATTATAACACCCGGGGGATTTCCCTCAAATAGAATTGCTTGTTTTTTTTTTTGCATGCATTGCAATAATGTCATCATAATGCACTCATGTGTGGAATTTCATATTTCAAATAAATTCAAATCATTATGTTTCACACTTGGTCTGTTACAACTTTTTCAAATAAAATATTCAAATCAAACAATTTAATTATTTTTCCATAAACTTGATTTTCCAAATAAGTGACTTGGGTAATTTTCAAATAATTCAATTATTGCAAATTCATTTAAATTTCAAACAGCAACAAATATTTAAACTTTTGAAAAAAGAAAAGTTGGTGCACCTGGGCATTTCAGTTGCCAAGTGCAAAGAAATTGGTTTCACAATTTTTGGAGTTTCAAAATCCCTCAAAATAACCTTTTTTCTCTCTTACAAAAAAAGGAAGAGTCGACGACGAGGGTCTTGAGCGTGCGAGAGGCCACCACCTTGACCTAGCGACGCTAGGGTTTCAGGCTCCTCCGACGGCGTCCGCCATCGGGGTGAGATCGGAGTGGATTTTCTTGGTTTTTACCGTGTTCGACTCCTAATCGGAGGCCTCTTCGAGTCCGCTTAAGACCGCTGCCCTTCTTAAACTAGGTTTCGCTGGAAACCCTGGTTCTCTGATCGGTTGCGGAAAGATCTTGTGTAGACGGGTTGGAGGATTGGCTCTGGATCGCGATTGCGGGGGAACAGCGGAGACTCAGGCCGGCGTTCTTCTGAGTATGTACGCAGGCATGGATTCATCGGCTGAAGGCTCGGGTGGTACGCACAGAGGTGGCGGGGACGAAGCTCTGGCCCGTGCCATGAAGAACTTGGAGTTGAGGGAAGGAGAACTAGATGATGTATTCATCGGAGAAGAAGATCTTAAGGATTTACAGAAGCAATCAAGATGGCTGGTTGTCGCAAGGGTGAATACGAGGAAGCCAGTGCTCGCCTCGTCGGTTTTTGAGACCCTCCGTGGAGTTTGGGGACTGGCACATGAACCGGAGATGCGGGAGGTTGACGACAATCTGTTCACCTTCAAGATGTTTTGTCTAGGAGATTGGAATAAAGTGATGCATCAGGGACCTTGGCTATACAAAAAATTAGTAGTGATCACAGCTGAGTATGATGGGCTATCTAACCCGAAGGAGGTTAAACTGGAACGGACAAATATATGGGCACAGATACACTCAATCCCTGAGGTTTATCGAGTGACTAGAGTTGTGGATGAATTGGCGAGAAGAATAGGTAAAGTGCAGAGTGTGGAGATGAACCCTGTACGTTATTTCGAAGGAGATTATGTCCGTATACGCGCGAGTAAGGTGAACTCTCCACTTATCAGATTTGTTCCTCTGAGTGTTGGGGGTAAAAGAGAACTACTGCATGTAAAATATGAGAAGATCGGTTTCTTTTGTGATGTTTGCGGAATCATGGGGCATGATCTGGAGGAGTGCGGAGATGGTGTTCATGATCTGAAAGCAATTCAATATGGGAAGTGGCTAATAGCTAAGAGGAGGGTACCGCCAGGACAGTTCAATTTGAGGGGTGGTTTTGCAGGGAGAGCTAGTGGAAGAGGGAGAGGAAGAGAGATGGGAAACTACAATAGAAAGAGAAGATCTGATGATTTGGAGGAAGAGGAGGATATTAGTGATACTGCATCTAGCCCAATGAAGTTAACTGTGGTGGCTCGTTCAGAGGACAAGGTAGAGAGGACTCGGGATACAGTCATGAGTAATGCAAAGAAACTAGACTTCGGAGAAGGATCAGGCAACGATAAGCAAGAAGAAGATCTAGCTGGGGTCTCGGGAGGGGGGAAGATCCCTCCACCACCTCCCTCATACTCAAAGGAAAGAATCAGCAAGAGAACTAAGAAAGTTGGTGTTAGTAACAATCCGGTTTCAGATGATAGCACATCGGCGGCTCCTCTCGAGGGAGACCGCCGGGCACAATGAATCTATTCAGTCTGAACTGTCGGGGCTGCGGGCGGCTCGAGACAGTTCAAGAAATTGGCAGCTTGATTAAGTTGCATCGCCCTAGATTGGTCTTTCTCTCTGAGACCAAGTTGTCAGAAAGGAGAGCACGAGAATTGCGGTTTAGACTGGGTTTTCAGAATGCCCTCGCTGTGAAGAGTGAGGGATTGAGTGGTGGCTTAGCTCTGTATTGGAATAATGACTCCAAGGTCAGTTTGAAATCTTTTAGCAACTCACATATTGATGTTATTGTGCAGAATGATATGATTGGTCCGGAAGAGTGGAGATTTACTGGTTTTTATGGTGATCCTGTAAGAGCAAGGAGGAAGAGGAGTTGGGAGTTGCTTGAGTTTTTGAGGACGGAACGTGACAACCCGTGGCTCTGTGCGGGTGACTTTAATGAAGCGGTGAATGATAAAGAACAATTCGGAGGTAATAGACGACAAAGATGGATGATGGAGGGTTTTCGAGATGCTATTGACATTTGTCGTTTTACGGATTTGGGCTACTCGGGCCTACCGTTTACTTGGGACAATAGACAGTACGGTAACAGGAATATCAAAGTGCGGCTGGATAGGGGTTTTGGAGATGATCAATTTATGGATTTATTCTCTAACTCGAAGGTGAAGCATATTCAAACAACGGAGTCTGATCATTGCGGGCTTCTAATTTCGGTACAAAGATCACCTCAGGCCGAGGGAATGAGAGGAACCCCTCCGTTTCGGTTTGAGGAGGCATGGACGAGACATGACAACTATGCAGCCGTTGTTGAAAATGCATGGATCCCGGGTAGTAACCTGGTGGGGATTACGGAGTCCTTGACCACGGTTCGGTCTAGTCTGCAAAGCTGGAACAAAAGTGAGTTCGGCCATGTTAAAAAGCAACTGAAAAATATGAGGTCAAGACTAGAGGATTTACGTGGTAGATCTATTGGGGATGGTCCTTCGAAGGCGGAAAAAATCCTCATGAATAGAATATCCGAACTGCTATCGAGAGAGGAGATTATGGCTAGGCAGAGGGAAAGAATTCAATGGTTGAAGGAGGGTGATCGGAACACCTCTTTCTTCCATGCTAAAGCAAAGAAAGAAATCGGCAAAACTGGATTAAACCCTACAGCTTGAAGACGGGTCCACTGTCTCGGATCAGAGGATTTAGAGGGCTGCGGCTGAGTTTTATAGGAATCTTTTTGAGGCAGAACAGATCATTTACCCGGGGCTGGTTACTGAATTTGTTAAATCAAAAATTACCGATCTGATGAATGAGAGCTTGTGCAAACCATTGGCGGATCAAGAGGTGGAAGACGCTCTATTCATGATGAATCCTAGTAAATCTCCGGGCCCAGATGGATTCTCGGCAGGTTTCTATGTTAAACACTGGAGTTTATTGAAGCAATCGGTGTGTTCGGCGGTTAGAGAATTTTTTGAGTCAGGGTGCATGCCGGAAGTGGTTAACAAAACAGTTTTGGTCTTAATTCCAAAGGTGAAGGATCCGAAGAAGCTGACTCAGTTTAGGCCAATATCTTTATGCAATGTCCTGTATAAAATCGTTTCCAAGGTATTGGCGGTTAGATTGAGACCGTTACTTGAGGAGATCATATCGGAGGAACAGAGCGCATTTGTTCCAGGGAGATTAATCACTGATAACGTCCTGACAGCATATGAATGCATTCATTACTTGAAACGGAAAAAAGGGAAGACAGGGGCTTGTGCTATCAAGCTGGATATGGCAAAAGCTTACGACAGAGTCGAGTGGGAGTATTTGAGTAAAATCATGGAAAAATTGGGTTTTTCGGATTTCTGGATAAAAAGGATTATGGCTTGTGTGTCCTCGGCCTCGTTTTCTGTGAGGGTTAATGGTGTTTTCTCGGATACCTTTATTCCGACACGGGGGATTAGACAGGGAGACCCCATAAGCCCTTATCTTTTTCTTCTTTGTTCTAAAGGACTAACATCTTTGTTAAAATATTATGGTACAGGTTATTTGGCAAGGGGTATTAGGGTGGGGATCCATGCCCCGTGGATTTCCCACCTTCTTTTTGCGGATGATTGCATGGTCTTCACACATGCGAGCCAGGAAGGGGCTAATCGCATCAATGAGATTTTGGAGAGGTATCATGATGGCTCGGGACAATTGGTGAATAAAGAGAAATCAACTATATTCTTTAGCAAAAATTGCTCGGAGCTGATCAAGCAACAAGTGCATGTGGCTGCCGATATTTCCAATGAGGCTCTTGTGGAGAAATATCTCGGTCTCCCTACGGCGGTGGGAAGATCGTCTGATGATCAGTTTGAGGGTATTCTTCTAAAAATTAAAAGGCTTGTCAATGGATGGGTTCCACAACACCTAAACAGTGCAGGAAGGGAAGTGCTTATTAAAGCAATTTGTCAGGCGATTCCTACTTATTCTATGAGCTGCTTTAGATTATCTAAGAAACTCATCAAGAAGATTTCGAGCATTATTGCGAGGTTTTGGTGGGGTGGTGACGAAGGTAAAAGGAAGATGCATTGGTGTAAATGGCAAGAGGTGGCTAAACCAAAGTGTGAAGGAGGACTGGGATTTCGGGACCTCGGATTTTTTAACCAGGCAATGTTGGCAAAGCAGGGTTGGCGTTTACTCACTAATCCCAACTCACTTTGTGCTAAAGTTTTAAAAGGTAAATATTATCATTCGAAAGATTTTATGGATGCGACTTGGAAGAGGGGTGCTTCTCATACGTGGCAGGCAATCTTGCATGGAAGGGAAGCGTTGAAACTAGGGATTATAAAGAGAGTGGGGGATGGATCGTCGATAAGAGTTTGGGAGGATCCCTGGATCCCGGATAACCTCTCTAGACGTCCTCTGGCCCGATTTAATCAAAGCGAAATTATTAAAGTGGAAGAACTACTCTGCCCGATCACTAACACATGGCTGATTGACAAGGTGAGCAACAATTTTATTCCTTCCGATGCTAATGCTATTCTTAAAATTCCTGTTGGAGGTTTTATGGAGGACACTTGGGCGTGGCAACCGGAACGGTTGGGGTTCTTTTCAGTCAGGTCTGCATACAAAACGTTGATCCAACAGTG
>JAPCYS010001860.1:0-22508 GCA_028641055.1 Alopecurus myosuroides | reverse complement strand
GCGGCGTTCCTGCGCACCCTCAGGCCGCCCCCTGCCCGAGCGAGCCGGCCACCTCACAGAACCGGCCGGCCTCCAGCCCGACTTTCCAAGAGTGCGAAAATAGGAAGTATTCCCTTTGTAATCCCTCTACTACCCGATAGATTATAAATAGACCCCCTTGGCTTCATATCTATATTAGAGATGAATTGAGATTTGAGCTAGGCTCCCCTATGTTTCTGTTTAGAGGCTACTTCTAGTGTGTATCTAGAACCGTAGCAAGGTTACTCCAATATAAGTGATTTGGATCGTATTAAGATTTCCTTGAGTGAGTTAGTCTTTTCTCTTGAGATTCAACTAGACACTTTCCAATCTTTCTCAACTAATCCTTTAGATTATATTGGCTCGGCAGACCCGCCGTGAAGGTGAAGCGGTTTCCATTAGAGTAAGTTTGACTTGATCCCAAAGATCCATAGGCTAACCACGAGGTTTGTTGATATGGTTTTTTGACCGGTAGTGTTTGCTAGTTATCGGTTACGCTTTTTTCCTCACGAACCCCCCTCGTGTTCTTCGTTATTCCTCTCGTGTTTTTCGCGTTCTTGCTCAATTTGTGAAGATCGGGCCAACCAAGAGGGTTACCCCTCATCATCTAGTATCAAGAGATAGCTTCCCACGAATTTGACCTCCCATACCTCCTTTTCCACCAAAATTTATTTCTCTCATCCCTAAATTCAAAAATTTCCACCAAAAATAGCCTCAAAAGGGATTTTGACCGATTCGTAGATATGTTCAATTTTTTGTGGATTTGATCCGTGGATTTGTTACTTAAGACCACTTTCCAACTTTCTATTCAGTCACTTTTCCAAATTTGTCCATAAGTTTTCTTGATTTTGAAGCAATTTTGAAATTAGAAAAATCTCAGAAAAATCCTGCAGTTTCGATTCCTGGACAGATTTTGTAACTTGTTTTTCTTTGCCGTTATTTGTCCGATTGGAGTGATTTAAAGTCTGCCGCGAAGCCCTCAACATCATCTATAACACCACATCAACGAATCGACATGAGATTGACAACCACCGGCCGCAAGTCCGCGATAATAAATCATCTAGGTATAACTTACTTCCGCTTAAACTCGTCCCTCATTTGCGTACATTTCCCATTCGGACTAGCTCTTTTATATTGTTTGGCATTCCACTAGTCGCACCGAGAGTGCCTGTTTAGAACTTGTGGGAGCGTAGTTTCGAGTAGGCTTTGCCATTTTGGAAAAATAAAAAAGGAAGTTAAAAGAGAAAAAAGATTAAAAAAAACATCGATGCTAAGTGCTATCCATTGAAGAAACGACTAGCTTTGCGAGCAAACTAAAAAACTGACCGGTTGCCTGTTGTTACAAGTCTAATTGGCATTTCAAAATTTGCAATTTGAGCTAGCGTCCTCCTTGTGTTGGTGTGTCATTGAGCATCGTCTTTGTTAGGAACATTTCGACTTCGCTCGTCCATCGGCCGCACTAACCCCATTAATCATTTGTGTTTGTGCTCCTTTGTTTCCTTCTCTTGTGGATTTTGGTTCTTTCGTAACTCGTCGTGGTTCATTTGTACTTTTAACAACAAATTTTTCGTTAGATTTATTTGATTTTCCTCGCCACTTTTCTAACCCGTTTGAGCTCCTTATAAAGTGTGTGTGGTGTTAGTTGTCCTTCGGGTCTCTTTTGTAAAGTCATACGCTCTCACTACAAACCCTTCGCCTTTGGCAAACCACTTGACGCAATACTATAAAAAAAGTAATGTTTGTAAGTGGTAACCACATTTGATATCTCACGTGCTTTTTTGAGATGGCTAGGGAAGGTGGTGTTCCCGTCGCTATCAGAGTTGGAGAGGTTCGATGGGATGGACTTCGGGGTTCCATCACAGTCTACTAGGCTACTTTTCAGCAAGTGGGAGCCAGAGGATGTTGAGCCAAAGCTTGAGTTCGAGCAGTCTTGGGTTCATGTGGAGGGGGTTCCAAATCCTTTGCGGCACTTCCTAGGCCTGTGGGCGGTGGGATCTCTTATCGGCATTACTTTGGATGTGGACCTGTTGGCTCTTCGTCGTAGAGGTATCGTTCGTCTGAGGATGGCGTTGTCTGATGATGAGGTGTTCAATAAGGTGGATGAGATAGGTCCGTACACTAACACAGATGGTGTGCTGCGTTTGAAAGGTTATGGTTTCACTTTCCGCCCAGAACCTGAGGATTATGTGCCAGAGTCTGATTTTGTGCCTTATGTGTGGGACTTGAGAGTGCCGTCGGAGTCCTCTTCTCGGGGTGTGCGGGATTGTCGTGGTGGTGTCACGGCAGATGCCATGGGATGGCTAAAGATGTGGGGACGAAGGACGCTGGAGGTGCTCGGGGAGGGATCACGCGACGAGTAGCCGCGTGAGGTACGAAGTAAACACTGCAAACGACACGATCTACCCAGGTTCAGGGCCCTCGTGAGGAGGTAAAACCCCTACTCCTGCCTTTCTTTGTGTATTTTGGTATCTCACCGAGTAGCCACAGTACAAGGTTCTTGCTACCGAGTAGCCACCCTCCTCTAGATGATGAACTAGGTCAAGAACTAGGGTTCCAGTATGCCATGCCTCACGCAGGAGGCGGCGGGGCACCTTATATACATGGTGCCCAGCCGGATACGTCCAAACATGGACAAGTGTCGACATAGTGTGCACATTGTCCTTCTTCCGGGTTCCCGCTGACAGCTTTGGTTCCTAACCTTGGCTGCATCTGGAAAGTCGTTGGGCAAAACAAGGGGACAGACTGGTATCACTGTACCTAAGCACAGAGTAGGCCCCCCTTATCCTGCCACGGCCTGCTTCCATGCTGTCACTGTGGCAGGCCCGTCCCAGATGAACAGTAGTTCGAATGCTGCCAAGTACGGACCCAGGATACGCGGGATCCTGTGTCAGAACGGCTCCTTTGACTTTCTGGCCCGAGTAGGTTCCCGCCAATTGTTCCCGCCAATTGTACTCGGGCCAACTCCTCTACTCGAAAGGACAGAACTTGACTGATATCTCCTTCCGGCCATCTTGAGGTGAGACCGAGTAGCAGTCGACCGGGTAGCGAGTACCGGGTAGTCCGCTACTCGACCAAACCTCTCTTCTGTAAGACGCCTTTACCACTTGCCTTTACCCTACTCGGGGGTAACCCCCCGACTGCAGTCCCCGAAGCTGGTTGAGTCTTGCGAACTCGTTCACTAGGCTCTGCCAGCTTAAAACCAATCTTTTCCTCATAGCCCTTGAACCTCAAGATGCCGAGTAAAGCCTCCGAGTAGCTCTCTGAATAGTACCTTAAGTTTCCTCTCCTCTGCGTGGCAGATGACTTCTACTCTGCGACCGAGTAAAAAGACTTGGAGAATTTTTCTTGAATTGAGCCTCTGCGGCGCAGAGCACGATCCAGCCCTTCGCACAGCAACTGAACACGTGTCAAGCATCCAGGCCCCCGTCGTCTCGTTGCCCAGGGCACGATGTGCCACGCGCCTGGTTTCCAGGCAGTGGGCCCACCACGCGTCACGTCCCATCAAGAGTAATAATAGGCCACGATCTGGTGGTGGGATCAATTGCGGCCGTTACGCGCGCATCCCGCGCTTGTGTGCGTTTCCAGCCGGCCACAAATCCCACCACACGCCACGATCGATCCCACTTCCCCGATAGTAACGGTAGCCTGAGGCGAGGGTATAAATACCCCCCGCCGGTAACTTCCTTTTCCCCTTCCTCGCACTTTTCCTCTTTCATCTCTCTCTGTTCTTCTCCGCCGCCGAGCTCTCCGCCGCCGCGCAATCTTTTGCGCCGCCGCGAATCCAATCCAACCAATCGAAACCTTCCGATTCTTTCCACCCCTCCTACTCGCAACCATGTCTCGCGCCGGCTGGGCTGGCTCACACGTCACCGCCGAGGACTGCGCCTGGCTTGTGAACACTAGGAGAGTTCCTCCTGGTGTTCAATGTCGGCCACCCAGGGGCGAGCTCGTGCCTGCCCCGGAGGAGGGCGAGCACGTTGTGTTCTTGGCGCATTTCGAGCGCGGCTTCGGCCTGCCGGCCTCCGACTTCCTCCGCCGCTTCCTCGACCACTTCGGCCTTCAAATGCATCACCTGCCGCCCAACGCCGTCGTCTTCCTCGCCTACCACGCCGTGGTGTGCGAGGCCTTCCTCGACATCCATCCGACAACGGCCACCTGGCTCAGGTACTTCCACCTCCGCCAGCAGACCACCGGGAAGAAGGAAGGCACGGGGGTGCCACGGGCAACCGACACCGGCTGCGCCATGATGGTGCAGCGGTCGGGGACCAATCACCCCCGCATCAAGGGGCTGGAGTCCGTTCGGATGTGGCAGAAGACGTTCCTCTACGTCAAGAACATCCCCGCCATCGAAGGAGGACAGGTAACTGACAGAATCAACCTTCCCGCTTGGAGCCTCCGTGCTCCTACCCAGAAGAATTGGAAGGAGAAGCCCTCCAACGACCTCAACGCGAAGGAGATCGAGGCGCGGCTCGGCGCTCTAATCGACGAGGGCCTCAAGAGTGATGATCCAGTGGCGTGCTGGATCCAGAGACGCGTTCTGCCTCTGCAAGAACGCTGCCACCTGATGTGTTACATGGGAGGCCCCCGTGACTGCACCAGGACGACCACCATCGAGCTCGACAATGCTGACGTTCCCGAGCACGCCAGGGCCATCCTTTCGACAAGCCTCGCCGAGCATTGGCAGTATGGGTTCATCCCATACAGCCGTACCAAGCCGATTACACGGGTACGTTCTTCTTTCCCTGCTTTCTATATATGGATTCCGAGTAGAAAGCTTCCTGTTCTCGTCGCGACTAGCGATCGTAGTCTGTACCGAGTAGAGTACTTAGTAGAATTGTATAGGCTTAGTGTGCTTTGTGCCCGCACGCCTTTCCGAGTAGAATATTCGGTACAAATACTTAGGCTTAGTGTGCTTTGTGTTTGCACGCCTATCCGAGTAGGATACCATCCTGCTACTCGGCTAACTGGTGACACTTCTCCGCTCTTCAGGTCCTCACTCGCCAGCTTATAGAAAGCTGCGAACGTTTTGAAGGCAACTGGTCTCCTGACCGAGAGGAGGACGACAAGGCCTCCTTTGAGAAAGCCGACCAGATCAACCTCCCTCGTTCCCCCACCATGGAGAAGCAGCACGCGGAAACGTCTCTCCGCGACTGGCCTGAGGATGAATCAGAAGGTAACTGCGCTCCTGCTTTGCTTGTTCACGAGAAGCACCAATCCACTGTTTGTTGTTTCTGACTTGCTCCCCTTCTTTTCCTGAATCCGCAGATGATGTTGCTGAAGAGAACGAGGATGAGGACGAAGACGAGAATGAGAACGAGGGCGATACAGCCCTTGTCGTCAACCCTCTGTCTGTCGCTGCACCCGCTACTCGCAAGCGGACCGGCAGCGGTGCTGTAGAGCCCCCCGCCAAGAAGAAGAAGCTGATCGAGAAGGCGACCAAGAAGGTCGTGAAGAGACCAAGGCGAAAGCTCGCCTCCACCAGCGCGTAAGTCTCTTTTCTGTTGTCTCCCATCTCGTACTGTGTTATCTTTCCCAGTCCTCCTCTAATTTCTGAATTTCTTTTTCTCTGCAGTCCTCCCATGGACGCAAACGCTGCCCTCGCGCCCGATCAGGCTAAGAAGCCAGCAGTGCCACTTATCAACCTCGACGATGACGAGGATAACACCGCCAATGCACAGAGCACTGATGCTCAAGGAGCAGATTCAGAGAAGCAGCACCGTGCGGAGTCAGCAGCACAGGACACTGCCACCCACCAGGAAAGACCCCCTTCTCCTCCGGCCAACACTGCCGAGGAGCACCAAGACGAAGAGATGCAGGATAACACCGCCCTCGAGCGGCCAGAGGCTGAACAGGAGCAGCCAACCACAGACGCTGCAAGCCAAACGAATCCCGCTGCCGAGCAGCGGGTGGAAGATGCCGCCATGACGGATGCCACCATGACAAGCCATTACCCACTGAGCGATGCGCCAACGGGCGCCGCACCGAGTAGCGCCCAGCCGATTGGCGCACCAGATAGCGCGCCCCTGGCGCCGCCAACTGACCAAGCCAGGCGACAAGCCCTAGATGCTTTGAAGGAGGAGGTCGAGAAGAGGGCAGCCGAGAAAGAAGCTGCCGAGAAGGCAGAAGCTGAGAAGAAGGCAGCCGAGGAGGAGGCCGCCGAGAAGGCGAAGACCAAGATTGAGGGGAAGAAGCCCGAGAAGCAGAAGGGCGAGAAGTCCACTGCTCAGAAAGAGAAGGCGATGAAGCGAGCTACCGAGCAGATGCCGCCGCCGACATCGACTGGACAGTCCAAGCAGTTGATCATCCGCAACCCCAGCGCCATTCCTGCCGCCGCCACTGTAGCCGATCAGGCCCTCTACCCGGATTACATGGTGAGGGTCAGCCAACAGCGCCAGATTGGCCTCTCCGTCGAGGACCGGAAGATTGCTCTCACAACAGGAAGGAAGGCCGTAGCGACAGACTCCAGGCCCCCGCCCCCTGTCTCCATTGCTTCTCGGGGAGCTCAAGATCAGGCGATATCATCTCAGAGCCTCGAGTAGGTACTCGACTTGGTGGGTTTCATTGATGCCAAGTGGGACAGCAAGCTTCTCGGCACAGAGAAATGGCACGGCCTTGGCCTGGGCGACATCGACCATATGCGGGTCGACTGGAATAAGGTGGACTTGGGCTACCAACCCATGACCGTCTCCTCCAGCACCGCTACTCTCGCTGCCAAGATGTTCGTGCACCGCAAGAATGCAGAAGATCTGGAGCAGTCTTATGCGGTAAGTCTCAACTTGTCCTCTCCGAGTAGCATTTTTCTTCTCTCCTATCCGTCTTCATCTTCTTTTACCCTCACCTAGTCCCCGAGATTCTGGCCGAGTAGCCGCCTTCTCGGGTTGAATCTTCACTTCTCTGCCTAACTTGTTTTCTTTTCGCTTCTCAGGATAGCGTCCTGAAACGTACCAGTCTGCATCGCCAGCTTCTCTGGAATCATGCTATCGCTAGGAGGCGAATTGCTGCACTGGAGAGAGAGAAGGCAGCTGCGGAGGCAGCCGGTAAGGATGCGAAGGATAGCACTCTGAAGCTGTCCGAGATGGAAGGTACGCTTCTAGCCGCGCGGTTCTTGCGTTTTTTGTTTACGCCCGCTATTGCTTTCTTGCGCTAACCTTTTCTACTCTGCAGGGAAACTGAAGGCCCTGGCTGACGAGCACGAGAACTGTCGCACCTTTGTTGCGAATGCCGAGAACACCATCAAGAAACTGGAAGGTAAACCTCCGTCTACTCGGTTTGCCCTTGTGCCTGTTTCCTTTGCTTCTCTGCTAACCGTGCTTTGCTCTTTTCAGAAGATCATAAATTGTTTGTTGAAGAACACCAAGACTGCGTCAAACCTGAGGAAGTGCAGCACCGGCTGTCCGACCAGGCCGTTGAGCTGCTGAAGGACCACACTACAGAGATGGAGCAGCTGCAACTCCAGCTGCAGAAAGCCCTCAGAGATGCTCTTGACCTTGGTGCCGAGAGGGACAGGGCTATCGCCGAGAAGGCCAAGGCGGAGACAACCTTCAACGCAAAGATCAAAGCCCTTGAGCAGGAGTGCGAAACACTGAAAAAATCCAATGCTGGGTACTTCTCTCAGTTGAACGGACTTCGCTTGCTCGAGGAGAGGCACATTTCCAATGAGGAGGAATGGAAAATCCAGTTGCAGCAGCTGCGCCACGAGCTTCACAGTAAGTTTTCTCCTTTCGGCATCCTTTCTTCTCGGTTCTGCCTCTTCTCGGTTCTGCCTCTTCTCGGTTCTCGTGACTGAATTCCTTCCTTGCTTCTATGCAGAAATCTTCCCTGATCTTGTGTCCTCCTGCGCGCCAGCCTTGGCCAAGGCTCGAGCGGCTCGCCTTGAGAAGGGCGAGGCCTCGGATACCAGAGCCGAGATCGAGGACAGCTTGCTGGTGATGAAGGGGCACTTCGAACGCCTAGCCGGCGTGGGCACCGACTTGGTGCGCGTCGGCTTCGCGCTCCACAAGCTGTTCTGGCCTAAAGATGCTGCGCCGACAACGATAGGTGGCCTTGCTCTGAAGCTGCAGAATGTGAAGGCCGAGCTGAAGAAATGGCGCGCCTCGGGAGCTCGGGCGGGTGCTGACTTGATGCTTCTCTGCATCGCCTCCTGGTACGAGAATCTTAACATGGACATCATCCGCGGGAAGCGCAACGATTCCAAGTGGGAGACGGACCCCAGCTGCGTGGCCATGTGCAAGCTGATCGCGTACGAAGTCGTGGAGTGCGCTGAGACGGACGTCTTCATCGACGGCCTCCCCGAGCCCGACACCGAAGTGGAAGAGGACGAGGAAGCGGATGAAGACACAGAGTCCGACTTGGACGGCTTCTTCGATTCTCCTAGAGGCAAGGCCGGGAAGGGGAAGAAAGTCGCCGTCGTGAGTAGCGATGAGGAGGCCGAGCACATCGACACCGCCGCACTCGGCTTCGGCACCTCCTCAGGAGCCGCTCTCGACGACACGGTATTCACCCCTGGCCAAGCCTCTGGTGCTTCTTCAACCCCAGGGCCTATCTCGGTGGCCACGGCTACTTCTGACCAGGTAGCCACCGAGCGCGATGTCGAGATGGAAGAGTCCGCCACCGTCCAGTCGGAGGCGGATGCCACCCATGCCAGCGCCGACGAAGAACCCGCAAGGACAACTGCCACCAACTCGGAGGCAGAGGCAACCAGGACCACCACAGAAGATGCAACAGCCAATGCCAGCGCCGACAACACTGCCTCCTCCACATGATTTTACCTGCACACTTTTTACTTGAACATTTATCAGATCCCCGGGATGCCGGGAGCAGATGTATCAGACTTATTTATGCTTTTCTCTTGCTACTCAATTTTATTTCCACTCGTTATCTTTAATTTAGTCATTTTGAGCAGCCCTGACTCAATGCCGGGTTGCGTTTCCATGCGAGTCCCCGAGTTGCATTTCTTATTCACCCTATCTTTTCATCTCTGCTCTACCCGCAACTTGTTGCTTTTTTGGTATTCGAGTCACAAGAATCGAAGAGTGGGGCTGCAAATACTTAGCCGCTTAGAAACAATCATAGTAACGCAGCCCACCACTTAGCCGAAAAGACGAAACAGAGAACAAAAGTAACAAACACTCTACTCGGTTCCTGCACTTTTTCTTCCTTAGCGATTTTCGTGTGCTCATTGACCTTTTGCTTGTTCTCTTGCTTGCCATGAAGCCGGGTTTCGGACAGCAGCAGAGTCGAAGAGTTGGTATATAGGTTTAGACACAGTACTCAATACGCTTATGAGTTCTGAAGTGAAGCAACCGAATAGACAAAAGGTAAAGCCGAGTAAAAACACTTAGAACAATTTTGGACGAGGGCAGTCCCCGAGAACGATTTCAGATTGCAGAGTAGAATTTCAACTCGGATAAGAGGGTACATACACATCTTTGCTTACGAATGAAAATGACGGAGTAGAGCTACATTCCAAGGGCGCTTGGTTTCCTCTCCAGATTTATCTGCCCTGTTCGCCTGTGGTGGGCGCACATCTACAAGATAGTAAGCATCGTTGTGCAGCGCTTTGCTCACAATGAAGGGCCCTTCCCATGGAGGAGACAACTTGTGCATCCCGGCTGTGCGCTGCACCAGCCTAAGGACCATGTCTCCTTCTCGGAAAACCCTTGGGTTCACCTTTCGGCTATGATAACGCCGCAGGTTTTGCTGGTAGATAGCCGAACGTGACAGAGTCAGCTCTCTTGCTTCTTCAAGCAGGTCAACGTCGTTTTCTCGAGCTTCTCTCGCCTCCACCTCAGTGTAGAGGGCTACTCGGGGGGAGTCATGCTCTAAGTCTATTGGCAACACGGCCTCAGCCCCGTACCAAGAAGAATGGCGTGTAGCCGGTTGACCGGTTAGGGGTAGTCCTTACTCCACAACACCGCTGGCAACTCGTCTAACCAACACCCAGGTGTTTTCAGCAGTGGCTCCATCACCTTGGCTTGATGCCTGCCAATACCATACCATTTGCTCTTTCAACTTGTCCATTGGAAGCAGGGTGCGCGACTGACGCAACGTCTAGTCGGATATGCTTATCTCTGCAGAACCGCACCAGTGCTCCGTCAGCAAAGTTTGTTCCGTTGTCGGTGATGATACTGTGCGGGTAGCCATATCTCAGGATTATGTCCTTCACGAATTTCACAGTTGTGGCCCCATCACACCTCCGAATAGGTTTCACTTCGATCCATTTGGTGAACTTGTCCACCATGACCAGGATGAGTCATGTTGCCTCTAGCCGGCTGGAAAGGCCCAACCATGTCCAAACACCAAACAGCAAATGGCCAGGTGATAGGAATTGTTTTCAACTCGGAAGCAGGCATGTGAATCTTACTTGCGAACATCTGGCATCCAGTGCACTTCCTCACGATATCCTCAGCTTGCTGCAGTGCTGTGAGCCAATAGAATCCATGCCGGAACGCTTTCTGGACCAGCGCCCGAGAAGAGGCATGATGCCCGCTCCTTGGTGTATCTCTATCAGGATCTCTTCTCCTTCTGCTGGATCCACACAACGTTGCAATACGCCTGTGGCACTCCTCTTGTGCAGCACATCTCGGACAATGGTGTAGCCCTTGGATCTTCTCTGAATCTGCCTCGCAGTCACCTCATCTTCAGGTAGAGTGCCGTCCCTTAGAAAGGATAATATGGCATAGCCCAACTCGGTGTCTCCCGTATGGGAAACACTGGTTCGTCCAGTTTCCATTGGCAGGCTCTTCTGGTTGCTCAGGAGGAGTAGGAGCGCTTCTCTGCAAACCGGATCGATTGGCGAGGACTTCTTCAATGAATGCGACAGCCTCCGGGTTGAGGGCAGTCCCGAGTAAGGAGTGGCAGTCCCCGGGTAGGGAGTGGCAGTCCCCGAGTAAGGAGTGGCAATCCCCGGGTAGAGAGTGGCAGTCCCCGAGGGAGTCCCCGAGGGGAACGGCAGTCCCCGAGTAGGGAACGGCAGTCCCCGGAGGACGGCAGTCCCCGGGTTTCCTGCAGCACTCTCCCAGTCAATCTCCATTGGATCAGATTCTTCACTTGGCAGAAGGGACAAATATAGACTCCGAGTTGGGAGAAGGCTTGATGGATGGCTTCCTCAAATGCTCCAAGGCATTCCCGCCGGGATGGATTGCCGAGAAGATCCCAACTTGGACAACTCATC
Source organism: Alopecurus myosuroides (assembly GCA_028641055.1). Taxonomy (NCBI): domain Eukaryota; kingdom Viridiplantae; phylum Streptophyta; class Magnoliopsida; order Poales; family Poaceae; genus Alopecurus; species Alopecurus myosuroides. Next base: position 11,317 of record JAPCYS010001860.1, on the reverse strand, counting down.
TGCTGCTTCGTTCTCTGCTCGGTGAATGTGTTGGAACTCACAACCTTCGAAGAACCCAGTCATAGACTGCACCAGGAAGCGATAAGATGCCATGTTGGCATCCAAAGCATCCCAAGTGCCCGAGACTTGCTGCACCACCAGATCTGAATCACCATAGCATATGATGCGCTGCACTCCAACCTCCTTTGCTACTCGCAAACCATGCACCACTGCCTCGTACTCTGCTACATTGTTGGATGCCTTGAAGTGAATCTGCAACACATACTTGAGCTGATCTCGCTTGGGTGACGTAAGCACAACACCAGCACCAAGGCCTTCTTCACCTTTGAGCCATCAAAGTGCATCTTCCAGTAATTGGAAACTGGAGCAGGAGGTTCATACTGCACCTCGGCCCAGTCCACAAGAAATTCCGCCAGGATCTGAGACTTGATGGCGTCTCTTCTCGCATACGCGGGAGCGTACGCGGCTAGCTCAATCGCCCACTTGGCTACTCTGCCACTCGCCTCCTTGTTGCCCATGATATCCGAGATGGGAGCAGAGCTCACAAGTGTGATAGGGTGCTCCTGGAAATAATGCTTCAGCTTCCTGGCGCCCAGGTACACACCATATGTCATCTTCTGGTAATGCGGATAGTTTTGCTTGGAGCTGGACAACACCTCACTGAGATAATATACTGGGCGCTGCACACTCTTGCCTTCTTCTTCTCGCTCCACCACAATCACCACGCTGACTACTCGGTTAGTCGCAGCAATGTACAGCAGCATTGGCTCCTTGGGTAGCGGACTAGCCAAGATGGGAGCACTACCAGCATTGCTTCAGCTCATTGAATGACACATCCGCCGCGGCGTCCAGACAAACTTGTCACTTTTCTTCATCAGTTGGTAGAGAGGCAGGGCCTTCTCGCCCATTCCCAGAAAAACGGCTCAGAGATGCCAAACACCCTGTGAACTTCTGCACATCTTTCAGCGATCTCGGTAAAGGCATGCTCTCAATAGATTTTATCTTAGAAGGATTGGCTTCAATGCCCCGACTAGAAACCAGAAAACCGAGTAGCTTTCCAGCCGGTACACCAAAGGTGCACTTACTCGGATTCAGTTTCATTTTGTACTTGCGTAGGTTAGCAAAGGTTTCCTCCAAGTCGGCAAGCAGAGTATGTGTTTTATTCGTTTTGATGACAATGTCTACGTACACCTGCACATTCTTGCCGAGCTGGTCGTGCAAGCATTTCTGCATGCATCTCTGGTAGGTTGCACCCGCATTCCTCAAGCCAAAACACATGACACGATAGCAATAAGCCCCGTACAGGGTAATGAAAGCAGTCTTTATTTGATCAGCAGGGTTGAGTGCAATATGGTGAAAACCAGAGTAGGCATCTATGAAGGACAACAGTTCACAACCAGCAGTGGAATCGATCACCTGATCGATGCGAGGTAGCGGGAAAGGATCCTTGGGGCATGCCTTGTTCAAGTCGGTGTAGTCGACGCACATGCGCCATGCAGTGGCAGCCTTGGGATCTTCCTTCTTCTTCTCGACCATGACCGGGTTGGCTAGCCAATCCGGATGCAGCACCTCCATGATGAAATTGCTTATCAGTAACTTGGTGATCTGGTCACCAATGGCCTTCCTTCTCTCATCTCCGAAACGGCGCATAGCCTGCTTCACTGGTTTGGCGTCAGGACGCACATGTAAAGAGTGCTCAACCAACTCCCTCGGGACTCCTGGTAGATCTTCATTGGACCAGGCGAATACATCCCGATTCTCACGGAGGAAGTGGATGAGCTCGCTTTCCTATTTCTCCGCCAACCCGGAGCCAATGATGGCTACGCGGTCGGGGAACTCGGGGTCGACCTGGACCTTCTTTGTCTCCTTGGCAGCTTGGAAAGCAGTACCATGCTGGGTACTCGGCACACCTTGTGCGCCAGCTTGTGCGGACTGAGCCATGGCCACCACCTCGTACATCTTCTTCTTCTCGGCAGCGATCACCATCGACTCCGCCAACTGGGAGCTAGCAGAGGCACACTCCATGGACTTCTTGTAATCTCCAGAGATGGTGATGATGCCATTGGGACCAGGGATCTTCATCTTCAGATAAGCCACATGTGTGGAGGCCATGAACTTGCTCAGAGCAGGCCTGCCGAGTAGAGCATGATAGGGGCTCTGATGATCCACCACCTCGAACTGCAGGCGCTCTGTGCGGCAGTTCTCCCAGGTACCGAATAGCACATCAATCCACACTCCAATCGGGTTGCATGAGATCCCGGGCACAATGCCATGGAAGGTGGTCTTGCTAGGCAGCATCATTTTCTCGGCTAGGCCAAGCTCGAGTGTGTCCTTGTACACAATGTTGATGCTGCTGCCGTTGTCGATTAGCACCTTGCTGAACCTCACATTCTTCTCGGGACCCAGGAATGTAGGATCCAGCACCAAGGCATAGCTACCCGGATTGGGCATCACCTTGGGATGATCTGCTCGGGTCCACCTGATCTCCTGGTCACACCAATACATGTAGTGAGGGACAGCAGGAATCACTGCATTGACCTCCATGGCCCGCCTGTGCTGTGATTGCTTGTCGACTGGCTCAGAAGTGAAGATCATGTAGCTCTCATGGTGCTCTTGGTACTGATTGGAGCCATTGCCCCCATTGTTGCCATTGTTATTGTTGCCCTGATAGTTGTTGTTGTTGCCTCTGTTGTTGTTGTTGCGGTGTAGTTGTTGTTGTTGTTGCGGTATCTCTCATTGTTGAAGTTCTGGTTGGCTCCTAAAGCCACCTGGTTCACATTCTCTCTTCTCGGGTACACTGGCGGCCGAGTTGCGGGTGCGCGAGTAGGCTGCACATTGGCATTGGCTGCTGGCAGGGGAGGAGGAGGAGGCAAGCCATCACTCTTGATCGCCTCCCACCACTCGCACTGCCGAGTAGTGTGGTTAGCAGGCCTTGAGGGGTGGTGAGTGTGAAAGCTGCATGGGCCATCCTTCATGTCATCGAAGACAAACTTCTTCGGCTGCTCGGAGTTCCCGCTACCCGACTGAGAGGTGCGAAATGGCTTCTTGTTGCCTTGGCCCTGGTTCTGGTTTTGCCCGTAGGCTCCAGCAGGTTTCTGCCTTTGGCTGCCACCAGCTCCAACAGTCACTGCATTCACCTCTTCGGGATCATACCGATTATCTACTCGGCGCTTGTTGCGGAACTCGTTGCGCTTGCTGTTGCTGAAGTTTCTTCTCGGCTCAGAGGAGTCCATCAGTGGCTGAGTAGGATCACCGAGTGCGTACTGATCCGCAATCTTGATGGTCTCCGCCAGAGTGTTCGGCATCTCCCTCTGCAATCTCTGCCACAACATACTGCCATGCCTGCATCCCTGCGCAAACCAAGTGATGGCCTGTGCTTCATTCACACCCTCACAGGTGTTCCTCAATGTGCTCCACCGAGTAAGATACTCGCGGTCTGTCTCGTCTTCTCGCTGCCTGCAAGCTGATAGCTGTTGTGGCCTATTCGGCCTCTTGTATGTGCTCGTGAAGTTGCTGATGAAGGCATCCGAGAAGTCCAGCCAGCAGTTAATGCTGTTCTTGGGCAAGTTGTTGAGCCAAGTGCGGGCTGGACCCTCTAGCATCTGCGGCACATAGCGCACAGCCCATCTTCTGTTGCCATTCGCGATATGGACCGCGGGTGACATAATCATTGAGCCAATCTTCCGGCTTGGTGCTGCCATTGTAGCTCTTGGTGCCTCTTGCGAGCTGGAAGTTTCTTCACGGACGGCTCGTTCATGATGCGCGGGCCAAAGCACTCGGGGCCAGGAGGACCCGTGCTCTCCAGCCGCGCCGACAAGCTGATCCGGTCCAACTGATGCCTCGCATCTCCAGGCGCCAGCACGCGCTCACCAACACGGTCATGAATATCATAGCCAGCCATCTCCATAGCCGAGTAGCCATCATCGTACCTGTCCACCTGCACAGCTGCAGGCTGCTCCACCAGGTTGGCGACTGGTGCCACTGGGCGCGGCTGCTGCCTCTGCCGAGTAGGCTGAGCTGCGGGTTGCCGAGAAGAACCTGGACGTGCGGCTTCTCGGGCACGGCTTTGAGCTTGATGGGCTTGAGAGCCTGCTCTTGCAGCGTTGTGTTCCTGCCCGGGCTGCTGCGGCACAGCAAGCTGTTTCGCGGCAGCAGCCGGGTCATACACCTGCATTTGCCTGTCTCTGCCCGAGCGCCCGCTGCGGCTCTTCTCGCGGCTGGGATGCGGAGACGAGGCCTGATCGTTAGATCTAGCCGCGTGCGAGTGAACCACCTGCGAAGCCCCAGCACCCGGGTTGGCCTTCCGGAATTCCTCGTTCTGCCTAGCGGCCTCCAACACCAACTCGTTGAGCCTCTCCTGCTGCCTGAGACGCGCTTCGCCGTCCAGACAAGGCAACTCGGCAGCCACGGCCTCTGCAGCCCTGAGCGTCTTGGCGGGTGTGCTATACCTTGGCCTTGTGAAGGTGTTCGCGGTGGCGGACTGAGCGGGAACCTCCGCGACCGTTGCCATCTCGACACCCAAGTTGCGCCGCGTAGCGCCTACTCTGCTAGGCCTCCTGGCGACTGGCGTGAAGCCGTGAGCCTTGTTGTACTCGAGCTGGTCTAGACTCAGCTCGAGCCTGATCTTGTCCAACTCCGCCTGCTCGGCAAGCAGCTCCTGGCGCTGCCGCTCGAGCTGCTCCCTCACGGCTAGGAGCTCGATGTCGGTGGGAGTGGGCATACCAGGTCGCGTAGCAGACGCGGGGATGACCGACGTGGAAGGCGGCAAGTTGCTCTCCTTCTCGTAGGGCCGGTGAACCCTGCCACCAGCCGGTGCATCAGTCTCCTCGACGACGGCCGCAGCGCCAGTAGCGGCTGCGCCAGTGTTTGCCGCCAAGCCCGTCACCATCACCTCAGCGCAGTCCGCAGAGCGGCACGCGGGCCTTCCGCGAGCAGCGATCACCGCGGGAGGATCCGCCGCGTCATGCACCAGCTCGGGGTACGCGCGGTTGGCGACGGTGGCGACGTAGACGAGGTGAGAGCCGAAGGAGATCACCGAGCCGCCCTCAGGCATGGCCATGCCGCCGAAACAGCCGGCGTTGTCGGTGACGAAGTTGAAGAAGCCGAATCTGTGGATAAGGCCACAGACCACGCGCTCCGCTGAAGAAGATCCCGTCCGAACAGAAACTCCAGCCAGCGCCGCTGGTTGCCCCACGGTGGGCGCCAACTGTCGTGGTGGTGTCACGGCAGATGCCATGGGATGGCTAAAGATGTGGGGACGAAGGACGCTGGAGGTGCTCGGGGAGGGATCACGCGACGAGTAGCCGCGTGAGGTACGAAGTAAACACTGCAAACGACACGATCTACCCAGGTTCAGGGCCCTCGTGAGGAGGTAAAACCCCTACTCCTGCCTTTCTTTGTGTATTTTGGTATCTCACCGAGTAGCCACAGTACAAGGTTCTTGCTACCGAGTAGCCACCCTCCTCTAGATGATGAACTAGGTCAAGAACTAGGGTTCCAGTATGCCATGCCTCACGCAGGAGGCGGCGGGGCACCTTATATACATGGTGCCCAGCCGGATACGTCCAAACATGGACAAGTGTCGACATAGTGTGCACATTGTCCTTCTTCCGGGTTCCCGCTGACAGCTTTGGTTCCTAACCTTGGCTGCATCTGGAAAGTCGTTGGGCAAAACAAGGGGACAGACTGGTATCACTGTACCTAAGCACAGAGTAGGCCCCCCTTATCCTGCCACGGCCTGCTTCCATGCTGTCACTGTCAGGCAGGCCGTCCCAGATGAACAGTAGTTCGAATGCTGCCAAGTACGGACCCATGATACGCGGGATCCTGTGTCAGAACGGCTCCTTTGACTTTCTGGCCCGAGTAGGTTCCCGCCAATTGTTCCCGCCAATTGTACTCGGGCCAACTCCTCTACTCGAAAGGACAGAACTTGACTGATATCTCCTTCCGGCCATCTTGAGGTGAGACCGAGTAGCAGTCGACCGGGTAGCGAGTACCGGGTAGTCCGCTACTCGACCAAACCTCTCTTCTGTAAGACGCCTTTACCACTTGCCTTTACCCTACTCGGGGGTAACCCCCCGACAGGGATTCTGATATGCTCGGCTCTGCTACTGTCCCTGACGGAGACGCGGATGGTGTGGCGAGTATGGCTATCGATGCACCAACTGCGGATGGCGGTGATCATGTTCGCTCTCAGGCGATGGAGCTATTGCAGAGTTATGCATTAACGCCGGTTAACTTGTCTCCTACTACTCCTAGGGGCAAGGAAATTGTGCGGTTGATGCACTCCTCGGGTGGCTTTATTGCCGGGATTGCAGGGAGGAGCGCGGCATCTTCTGGTGGATTGCAGGGTGCAGGTCGCACCCCGCTATCCGCTACTCAGGCGACCGGTGACGGGCGACGACTAGATGTCGCCCAGACGGCTGTCTCCTGCGACTTCGCCGCGCGTTTGGACGAGGACCACTCGCCCTCCAGGACTGCTGCGGCGGGACGTGGCGGCGAGCAGCTCCCAGCCGCACAGGCGACAGCGAGCGGAGGACGTGTGGCTGCTGTTGCTGGCGGCGAGCACCTAGCAGCCGCGCAGGCGACAGCGGGCCGTGGGCGAGCGCCTGCTGCCACTGGGCCGCTGGAGGCTGCCAGCCCGCTGGCTGGGCCGGCCACGGCTGGGGTGGGCGGGACGACGCTGCCCGTCGCCCAGGCGGCAGTCATCAGCGGCGGTGGGCCGGCGGTTCCCGGGCGCGGCGGTGGGCCCGCAGTCACACCGCCACGGACAGCGATCGCTGTTTGCGCAGTACAGTCGCCTGCGCGGTGCGTCTCCCAGCTGGCCGCTGCGCAGGGGATCGTGTCAGCGCCGTTGGCGACGCCACCACGTGCAGGTGGCGGTACAGTGGCTAAGAGCATGGCGGTCGGGGGGGGGTATCTTCTTCGCTATTGCCCCCCTCCGCCGTGGCACCTCCCTTTGTGGATCATGGGCAGCCAAAGAAGGGGTTGAGACGTAGTGCTCGCCACTTTGTTGCAGCGGACGGGGCTACACCGACTGATGAAGATGCTTTGTCCAAGGCCATGCGACAGAAAGCGGCATTGTTTTCGTCTTCGATCTTGGGTACGTCTTCTGCTCAGACTTCATTTCTTCCTTTTTCCAATGCAAAGGTATCATCTAGTTTAGGTGCTATCGGTGTTTCTTTAGGGAAGAATGATTCGGAAGTCACGATATCCACTAATGCGTTGAAGCACATGGAATTTGACCGTTTAACGGTCAAACCGAGCTCTTCCGCTAGGATGGATATACCTCATATGGATGATGATTCAGCGTATGCCTCTTCGGATGGACAGCTTTTATCACATCTTGTGGGGGAAGTGACTGAGGTGGGGATGGATGATGAGGACGGGCTAGGATCTTTATTTGATCTCTATGCTTCCGGCCGGAAATCCAAAACCGCCAAACAAAAAAGGAAACACTCACCGCGATATTCCGAGAGACCACCTAAAAACCCAATTGTTTCCCGATGAATGGCTTATTCAGTAATAGCAGAGGTCTTGGTGACTTGGCTAAACATTTGAATATTAAACAATACGTCAAGGATCACAATTTGGAGTTTGTGGCGATCTCCGAATCCGGAAGGAGAGATTTCCAAGCGAGTGTTCTGAACCGCCTCTCAGGGGGTTTAGACTTCACTTGGCACTCTATCCCTCCATGTGGTAGATCGGGTGGCATTCTACTAGGCGTTAAAACTGACTCATTTGATGTGTTAGCAAGGTCGGATGGTGATTTTTATATTAAATTACACCTCCGTAACCGTGCCGACAACTTCATATGGAGTTTAGTCGCTGTGTATGGAGCCGCCCAGGAGGAGTTTAAGGAGGCTTTTCTACGTGAGCTGGTTAACTTGGCGAATAATAATCCACATCCAATTTTAATTGGAGGAGATTTTAATTTGCTAAGGTTCCCACACGAGAAAAGTCGGGGACGGTTTGACCGTCATTGGCCTTTCTTATTTAACGTTGTCATTGATAGCTTGGATTTGAGAGAGGTATACATGACCGGACGACAGTTCACCTGGGCAAATAGTCTGCCGGAGCCGACATACGAGAAACTAGACCGCATATTAATGAGTACCGATTGGGAAGATAATTTCCCTTTGGTTACGGTACGCGCTCTAGATAGTATTGAGGCTCTGTCGGATCATGCTCCCCTTCTACTTTCAACTGGCACATCAAAACAAAAAGGCCAGACACAGTTCAAATTTGAACTAGGTTGGTTCTTGAGAGACGGTTTTGATGAACTAGTAAAGAAAGTCTGGCGCAAACCGGTCTTAGGTGATAACCCGATACAGAGATGGAATAATAAAATGCGCAATGTGCGTAGATATCTCCGTGGTTGGGCGAGACATACGACTGGGATGTTAAAGAAGTAGAAACAACGTCTTTGTTCCATTATCGATGAGTTAGATCGACTCGCTGAAACTAGGTTGCTATCGACGCAAGAGATTGAACTAAAAAGTCAATCCAATGCAAAAGTAGCACATATGTTGCGGGAAGATGAACTCAAATGGTATCAGAGATCGAAAACTCAATTCATTCTCGAAGGATACTCGAATACTCGGTATTTCCATAATGTTGCCAATGGCAGACATAGGAAAAAACGGATTCAATGTCTCCATCAGGATGAAGGTCTCATTGAGGGACAAGAGTTTCTCAAGGCCTATATCACAAAGTTCTATAAAGATCTGTTTGGGGCTCCTGAAGTAGGTAATATTACCATGGATGAGAGCCGCACAGATGATATTCCTCAAGTTTCAATGGAAGAAAACGCTTTTCTTAATGCTCCCTTCTCTGAAGAGGAGATAAAGAAGGCTATATTCCAAATGGAACATAATAAGGCACCTGGTCCAGATGGTTGTCCGGCGGACTTCTATCAGCATTTCTGGGAACTTATTAAACATGATCTTATAGAGATGTTTGATTGCTTACAGAGTGGACATCTGGAGTTGTATCGCCTTAATTTTGGGGAAATCGTTTTGTTACCTAAGGTTTTAAACGCAGAACGGATACAACAGTACCGACCAATCTGCCTTCTTAACGTTAGTTTCAAAATCTTTACAAAGGTTGCAACTATTAGGCTAAATTCAGTGGCAGATCATGTGGTAAAACCTACACAGACTGCTTTTATGCAGGATAGGAATATCCTAGATGGGGTCGTGACTTTACACGAAACCGTACATGAGTTGCATACGAAAAAGGTTAATGGGGTAATTCTTAAAATAGACTTTGAAAAGGCCTATGATAAAGTGAATTGGGAGTTTCTACAACAGACTCTGAGAATGAAAGGATTTTCAGAGGAGTGGTGTACTCTAGTTCGCAACTTCATAGTTGGAGGTAGCGTGGCTATCAAAGTCAATGATGATGTTGGCCGATACTTCCAAACTAAGAAAGGCTTGAGACAAGGTGATCCGCTATCGCCCGTATTGTTTAATATTGTGGCAGATATGTTAGCAATCATGATCGATCGAGCCAAGAAAAATGGCCTAATTGAGGGAGTAATTCCACATCTAGTCGATGGGGGATTGTCTATCCTTCAATATGCAGACGATACAATTCTCTTTATGGAACACGATTTGGAGAAAGCGGCGAATCTGAAATTAATTCTTTCAGCGTTCGAGCGACTATCCGGATTAAAAATCAATTTCCATAAAAGTGAATTGTTCTGCTTTGGCGAGGCACAAGATGCAGTTGCACAGTATACCGAGCTATTTGGTTGCGAGCAAGGTCAGTTTCCTATTCAGTATTTGCGAATACCAATACGTTACAGGAGATTGACTAATGCAAAATAGGCTCAAGTCGAAGAGCGTTTGCAGAAACGGCTAGCTAGTTGGAAAGGAGAATTGTTGTCACTGGGTGGACGACTGGTACTCATTAATTCAGTCCTTACTAATATGGTACTGTATATGATATCATTCTTCCAGTTACCTAAAAGAGTCTTAAAAAAATTGGATTACTTCCGATCAAGATTCTTTTGGCAGGGTGACAACGAGAAAAAGAAATATCGATTGGCCAGATGGGATGTAGTTTGTCGTCCACGAGATCAGGGAGGGCTTGGTATTCATGACCTGCAAGTCAAGAATTCAGCCCTACTTGGTAAATGGATTTTTAAACTACTTACCGAAGATGGCGTATGGCAGACCCTCCTGACACGTAAATACATAGGTTCGAAAGCAATATCACAGGTTATGTGGAAACCAGGTGATTCACATTTTTGGGCTGGACTCATAGCGAATAAAAATAAGTTTTTTCGCTATGGGGTATTTAAGATTAAGGATGGATCACAGATACGGTTCTGGGAGGATAAGTGGTTGGGTACCACCACACTCCGAGAACAGTATCCGGCCTTGTACACGATAGCGCGACATAAGGATGATACGCTGGCTACGGTCATGCAAACATCACCTCCTAATGTTACGTTCCGACGAGATTTACTCGGGCCTCGACTTGCGTCTTGGCAAAACCTGGTTGATAGATTAACGAGAGTTACTCTTACACCAGGCGCTGATGAATTTCGTTGGAAGATCACTAAGAATGGTATGTTCTCGGTGGATTCTATGTACAGGGCTCTGATCCAATCGGATATGCCAGTCGATATCTTCAAAAATGTATGGCGTATGAAAGTGCCGCTGAAGATTAAGATCTTCGCGTGGTACCTTCGTAAGGGGGTCATACTCACAAAGGATAATCTTGTCAAGCGTAATTGGCATGGGAGATCTAAGTGTGTTTCTTGTTCTCAGGATGAGACAATTAAACACTTATTCTTTGATTGCACATTTGCGTGTTCTATATGGTCCGCTATCCAAATGGCTTCAAATCTATATCCGCCTACTTCCGTTGCGAATATATTCGGCAATTGGTTAAATTGAGTTGATAAACGATTTAAGACTATTATTAGGGTAGGAGCGCTTGCCGTTATTTGGTCGCTCTGTCTATGTAGAAATGACAAGATTTTCAATGATAAAAAAATTTCTCGTATGCAGGTTCTATTCAGGAGCACATGTATTCTCCGTTCGTGGTCCACATTACAGCGAGGGGAATTACGAGGCCTTTTTACGGAGACATGTGCACGACTGGAGCAGGTGACGAGGGATATTTTTATCTCACATGGATGGCCGCTTGATCTACGGATAGAGGCTCCATAGCATCGACAGTCTACAACAGATGTTTTGTAGCATTGTCGCCCTGTTTATTTTCAGTTTCGGATTTCGGCTGTGTGCATCTCACGATGCAGAGGCCGGGTGTAATGGTTGAACTTTTTGAGTAATAAAGCCTTTAA